>CAMAOC010000475.1:0-35063 GCA_945859555.1 Megachile ligniseca
ATTATTATCCCTATTCCTCCTGTCTTTATCCTTATAACTGTTATTATTATCCTTATTATTATTATCGCTATAACTATTATTATTATCCTTATTCTATTGTGACTAGCCGTACTACTCATGTCTTTATCCTTATAACTAATATTATTATCCTTATTACTATTATTATTATCGCTATAACTGTTATTATTATGCTTATTACTATTATTATTATCGCTATAACTGTTATTATTATCCTTATTACTATTATTATTATCGCTACAACTATTATTATTAATCGTTATTACTATTATTATTATCGCTATAACTGTTATTATTATCCATATTCTATTGTTATATCCGTATTACTCTTGTCTTTATCCTTATAACTATTATTATTATCCTTATTACTATTATTTATATCGCTATAACAGTTATTATTATTCGTGTAACTATTATTATTATCGCTATAACTGTTATTATTATCCTTATTCTATTGTTACTAGCCGTATTACTCTTGCCTTTATCCTTATAACTATTATGATTATCGCTATAACTGTTATTATTATTCCTATTACTATTATTACTCCCCATTCCTATTACTATTTTTATTATCCCTATTCCTCTTGTCTTTATCCTTTTAACTATTATTATTATCCTTATTATTATTATTATTATTACCGCTATCACTGTTATTATTATCCTTATTACTATTATTATTAACGCTATAACTGTTATTATTATCCTTATTCTATTGTTACTATCCGTATTACTCTTGTCTTTATCCTTATTACTATTATTCTTTATACTTATTACTATTATTATTATCGCTATAAATGATATTATTATCCTTATTCTATTGTGCCTATCCCTATTACTCATGTCTTTATCCTTATAGCTATTATTATTATCCTTATTACTGTTATTATTATCGCTATGTCTGTTATTATTATTCTCATTACTATTATTATTATCCCTATTCCTCTTGTCTTTATCCTTATAACTGTTATTATTATCCTTATTATTATTATCGCTATAACTATTATTATTATCCTTATTACTATTATTTTTATCGCTACAACTATTATTATTATTCTTATTACTATTATTATTATCGCTATAACTGTTATTGTTGTCCTTATTTTATTATTACTATCCGTATTACTCTTGTCTTTATCCTTATAACTATTATTCTTATACTTATTACTATTATTATTATCGCTATAAATGTTAATATTATCCTTATTCTATTGTGACTATCCGTATTACTGATGTCTTTATCCTTATAACTATTATTATTATCCTTATTACTGTTATTATTAGCGCTATGTCTGTTATTATTATTCTCATTACTATTATTATTATCCCTATTCCTCTTGTCTTTATACTTTTAACTATTATTATTATCCTTGTTATTATTATTATTATTATCGGTATGACTGTTATTATTATCCTAATTACTATTATTATTATCGCTATAACTGTTATTATTATCCTTATTCTATTGTTACTATCCGTATTACTCTTGTCTTTATCCTTATAACTATTATTCTTATACTTATTACTATTATTATTATCGCTATAAATGATATTATTATCCTTATTCTATTGTGACTATCCGTATTACTCATGTCTTTATCCTTACAACTATTATTATTATCCTTATTACTGTTATTATTATTCTCATTACTATTATTATTATCCCTATTCCTCTTGTCTTTATCCTTATAACTGTTATTATTATCCTTATTATTATTATCGCTATAACTATTATTATTATCCTTATTCTATTGTGACTATCCGTATTACTCATGTCTTTATCCTTGTAACTATTATTATTATCCTTATTACTATTATTTATGTCGCTATAATTGTTACTATTATTCTTGTAACTATTACTATTATCGCTATAACTGTTATTATTGTCCTTATTACTATTATAATTATCGCTATAAATATTATTATTATCCTTATTACTATTATTATTATCGCTATAACTGTTATTATTATCCTTATTCCATTATTACTATCCGTATTACTCTTCTCTTTATCTTTATAACTATTATTCGTATACATCTTACAATCATTATTATCGCTATAAATGTTATTATTATCATTATTACTGTTATTATTATTCTTATTACTATTATTATTATCCGTATTTCTCTTGTCTTTATCCTTATAACTATTATTATTATCCTTATTACTATTATTATTATCGCTATAACTGTTATTATTATCCTTATTCTATTGTGACTATCCGTATTACTCATGTCTTTATCCTTGTAACTATTATTATTATCCTTATTACTATTATTTATATCGCTATAATTGTTACTATTATTCTTGTAACTATTACTATTATCGCTATAACTGTTATTATTGTCCTTATTATTATTATAATTATCGCTATAAATATTATTATTATCATTATTACTGTTATTATTATTCTTATTACTATTATTATTATCCGTATTTCTCTTGTCTTTATCCTTATAACTATTATTATTATCCTTATTACTATTATTATTATCGCTATAACTGTTATTATTATCCTTATTCTATTGTGACTATCCGTATTACTCATGTCTTTATCCTTGTAACTATTATTATTATCCTTATTACTATTATTTATATCGCTATAATTGTTACTATTATTCTTGTAACTATTACTATTATCGCTATAACTGTTATTATTGTCCTTATTATTATTATAATTATCGCTATAAATATTATTATTATCCTTATTACTATTATTATTATCGCTATAACTGTTATTATTATCCTTATTCCATTATTACTATCCGTATTACTCTTCTCTTTATCCTTATAACTATTATTCGTATACATCTTACAATCATTATTATCGCTATAAATGTTATTATTATCATTATTACTGTTATTATTATTCTTATTACTATTATTATTATCCGTATTTCTCTTGTCTTTATCCTTATAACTATTATTATTATCCGTATTTCTCTTGTCTTTATCCTTATAACTATTATTATTATCCTTATTACTATTATTATTATCGCTATAACTGTTATTATTATCCTTATTCTATTGTGACTATCCGTATTACTCATGTCTTTATCCTTGTAACTATTATTATTATCCTTATTACTATTATTTATATCGCTATAATTGTTACTATTATTCTTGTAACTATTACTATTATCGCTATAACTGTTATTATTGTCCTTATTCTATTATTACTATCCGTATTACTCTTGCCCTTATCCTTATATCTATTATTATTATCCTTATTCTATTGTTACTATCCGTATTATTCTTGTCTTTATCCTTATAACTATTATTATTATTCCTATTACTATTATTATTATCCCTATTCCTCCTGTCTTTATCCTTATAACTATTATTATTATCCTTATCATTATTATTATTATCCTTATTCTATTGTTACTATCCGTATTACTCTTGCCATTATCCTTATTACTATTATTATTATCGCTATAGCTGTTATTATTATCCTTATTACTATTATTATTATCGCTATAACTGTTATTATTATCCTTATTCTGTTGTTACTACCCGTATTACTCTTGCCTTTATCCTTATAACTATTATTATTATCCTTATTCTATTGTTACTATCCGAATTATTCTAGTCTTTATCCTTATAACTATTATTATTATTCTTATTACTATTATTATTAACCCTATTATTCTTGTCTTTATCCTTATAACTATAATTATTATCCTTGTTACTATTATTATTATCGCTATCGCTGTTATTATTATTATCGCTATAACTGTTATTATTATCCTTATTCTATTGTTCCTAGCCGTATTACTCTTGCCTTTATCCTTTTAACTATTATGATTATCGCAATAACTGTTATTATTATTCCTATTACTATTATTACTATCCCTATTCCTATTACTATTTTTATTATCCCTATTCCTCTTGTCTTTATCCTTTTAACTATTATTATTATCGCTATAACTGTTATTATTATCTTTATGCTGTTATTACTATCCCTATTCCTCTTGTCTTTATCCTTATAACTATTATTATTATCCTTATTATTATTATTATTATTATTATCGCTATAACTGTTATTATTATCCTTATTCTACTGTTACTATCCGTGTTACTCTTGCCTTTATGTTTATAACTTTATTATTATCCTTATTACCATTATTATTATCGCTATAAATGTTATTATTATTCTTATTCCATTGTGACTATCCGTATTACTCATGTCTTTATCCTTATAACTATTATTATTATCCTTATTACTGTTATTATTATCGCTATGACTGTTATTATTATCCTTATTACTATTATTATTATCGCTATAACTGTTATTATTATCCTTATTCTATTGTGACTATCCGTATTACTCATGTCTTTATCCTTATAACTATTATTATTATCCTTATTATTATTATCGCTAACACTATTATTATTATCCTTATTCTATTGTTACTATCCGTATCATTCTTTTCTTTATCCTTATAACTATTATTATTATCCTTATTACTATTATTATTATCTCTATCCCTCTTGTCTTTATGCTTATAACTATTATTCTTATACTTATTACTATTATTATTATCGCTATAAATGTTATTATTATCCTTATTCTATTGTGACTATCCGTATTACTCATGTCTTTATCCTTATAACGAATATTATTATCCTTATTACTGTTATTATTATCGCTATGACTGTTATTATTATTCTCATTACTATTATTATTATCCCTATTCCTCTTGTCTTTATCCTTATAACTGTTATTATTATCCTTATTATTATTATCGCTATAACTATTATTATTATCCTTATTCTATTGTTACTATCCGTATCAATCTTGTCCTTATCCTTATTACTATTATTTATATCGCTATAACTGTTACGATTATTCTTGTAACTATTACTATTATCGCTATAACTGTTATTATTATCCTTATTCTATTGTTGCTATCCGTATTACTCTTGCCTTTATGCTTATAACTATTATTATTATCCTTATTCTATTGTTACTATCCGTATTATTCTTCTCTTTATCCTTCTAACTATTATTATTATCCTTATTACTATTATTATTATCGCTACAACTATTATTATTAATCGTTATTTCTATTGTTATATCCGTATTCCTCTTGTCTTTATCCTTATAACTATTATTATTATCCTTATTACTATTATAATTATCGCTATAAATATTATTATTATCCTTATTACTATTATTATTATCGCTATAACTGTTATTATTATCCTTATTCCATTATTACTATCCGTATTACTCTTCTCTTTATCCTTATAACTATTATTCGTATACATCTTACAATCATTATTATCGCTATAAATGTTATTATTATCATTATTACTGTTATTATTATTCTTATTACTAATATTATTATCCGTATTTCTCTTGTCTTTATCCTTATAACTATTATTATTATCCTTATTACTATTATTATTATCGCTATAACTGTTATTATTATCCTTATTCTATTGTGACTATCCGTATTACTCATGTCTTTATCCTTATAACTATTATTATTATCCTTATTACTGTTATTATTATCGCTATGACTGTTGTTATTATTCTCATTACTATTATTATTATCCCTATTCCTCCTGTCTTTATCCTTATAACTGTTATTATTATCCTTATTATTATTATCGCTATAACTATTATTATTATCCTTATTCTATTGTGACTAGCCGTACTACTCATGTCTTTATCCTTATAACTAATATTATTATCCTTATTACTATTATTATTATCGCTATAACTGTTATTATTATGCTTATTACTATTATTATTATCGCTATAACTGTTATTATTATCCTTATTACTATTATTATTATCGCTACAACTATTATTATTAATCGTTATTACTATTATTATTATCGCTATAACTGTTATTATTATCCATATTCTATTGTTATATCCGTATTACTCTTGTCTTTATCCTTATAACTATTATTATTATCCTTATTACTATTATTTATATCGCTATAACAGTTATTATTATTCGTGTAACTATTATTATTATCGCTATAACTGTTATTATTATCCTTATTCTATTGTTACTAGCCGTATTACTCTTGCCTTTATCCTTATAACTATTATGATTATCGCTATAACTGTTATTATTATTCCTATTACTATTATTACTATCCCCATTCCTATTACTATTTTTATTATCCCTATTCCTCTTGTCTTTATCCTTTTAACTATTATTATTATCCTTATTATTATTATTATTATTATTACCGCTATCACTGTTATTATTATCCTTATTACTATTATTATTAACGCTATAACTGTTATTATTATCCTTATTCTATTGTGACTATCCGTATTACACTTGTCTTTATCCTTATAACTATTATTCTTATACTTATTACTATTATTATTATCGCTATAAATGTTAATATTATCCTTATTCTATTGTGACTATCCGTATTACTCATGTCTTTATCCTTATAACTATTATTATTATCCTTATTACTGTTATTATTAGCGCTATGTCTGTTATTATTATTCTCATTACTATTATTATTATCCCTATTCCTCTTGTCTTTATACTTTTAACTATTATTATTATCCTTGTTATTATTATTATTATTATCGGTATGACTGTTATTATTATCCTAATTACTATTATTATTATCGCTATAACTGTTATTATTATCCTTATTCTATTGTTACTATCCGTATTACTCTTGTCTTTATCCTTATAACTATTATTCTTATACTTATTACTATTATTATTATCGCTATAAATGATATTATTATCCTTATTCTATTGTGACTATCCGTATTACTCATGTCTTTATCCTTACAACTATTATTATTATCCTTATTACTGTTATTATTATTCTCATTACTATTATTATTATCCCTATTCCTCTTGTCTTTATCCTTATAACTGTTATTATTATCCTTATTATTATTATCGCTATAACTATTATTATTATCCTTATTCTATTGTGACTATCCGTATTACTCATGTCTTTATCCTTGTAACTATTATTATTATCCTTATTACTATTATTTATGTCGCTATAATTGTTACTATTATTCTTGTAACTATTACTATTATCGCTATAACTGTTATTATTGTCCTTATTACTATTATAATTATCGCTATAAATATTATTATTATCCTTATTACTATTATTATTATCGCTATAACTGTTATTATTATCCTTATTCCATTATTACTATCCGTATTACTCTTCTCTTTATCCTTATAACTATTATTCGTATACATCTTACAATCATTATTATCGCTATAAATGTTATTATTATCATTATTACTGTTATTATTATTCTTATTACTATTATTATTATCCGTATTTCTCTTGTCTTTATCCTTATAACTATTATTATTATCCTTATTACTATTATTATTATCGCTATAACTGTTATTATTATCCTTATTCTATTGTGACTATCCGTATTACTCATGTCTTTATCCTTGTAACTATTATTATTATCCTTATTACTATTATTTATATCGCTATAATTGTTACTATTATTCTTGTAACTATTACTATTATCGCTATAACTGTTATTATTGTCCTTATTACTATTATAATTATCGCTATAAATATTATTATTATCCTTATTACTATTATTATTATCGCTATAACTGTTATTATTATCCTTATTCCATTATTACTATCCGTATTACTCTTCTCTTTATCCTTATAACTATTATTCGTATACATCTTACAATCATTATTATCGCTATAAATGTTATTATTATCATTATTACTGTTATTATTATTCTTATTACTATTATTATTATCCGTATTTCTCTTGTCTTTATCCTTATAACTATTATTATTATCCTTATTACTATTATTATTATCGCTATAACTGTTATTATTATCCTTATTCTATTGTGACTATCCGTATTACTCATGTCTTTATCCTTGTAACTATTATTATTATCCTTATTACTATTATTTATATCGCTATAATTGTTACTATTATTCTTGTAACTATTACTATTATCGCTATAACTGTTATTATTGTCCTTATTCTATTATTACTATCCGTATTACTCTTGCCCTTATCCTTATATCTATTATTATTATCCTTATTCTATTGTTACTATCCGTATTATTCTTGTCTTTATCCTTATAACTATTATTATTATTCCTATTACTATTATTATTATCCCTATTCCTCTTGTCTTTATCCTTATAACTATTATTATTATCCTTATCATTATTATTATTATCCTTATTCTATTGTTACTATCCGTATTACTCTTGCCATTATCCTTATTACTATTATTATTATCGCTATAGCTGTTATTATTATCCTTATTACTATTATTATTATCGCTATAACTGTTATTATTATCCTTATTCTGTTGTTACTACCCGTATTACTCTTGCCTTTATCCTTATAACTATTATTATTATCCTTATTCTATTGTTACTATCCGAATTATTCTAGTCTTTATCCTTATAACTATTATTATTATTCTTATTACTATTATTATGAACCCTATTATTCTTGTCTTTATCCTTATAACTATAATTATTATCCTTGTTACTATTATTATTATCGCTATCGCTGTTATTATTATTATCGCTATAAATGTTATTATTATCCTTATTCTATTGTTCCTAGCCGTATTACTCTTGCCTTTATCCTTTTAACTATTATGATTATCGCAATAACTGTTATTATTATTCCTATTACTATTATTACTATCCCTATTCCTATTACTATTTTTATTATCCCTATTCCTCTTGTCTTTATCCTTTTAACTATTATTATTATCGCTATAACTGTTATTATTATCTTTATGCTGTTATTACTATCCCTATTCCTCTTGTCTTTATCCTTATAACTATTATTATTATCCTTATTATTATTATTATTATTATTATCGCTATAACTGTTATTATTATCCTTATTCTACTGTTACTATCCGTGTTACTCTTGCCTTTATGTTTATAACTTTATTATTATCCTTATTACCATTATTATTATCGCTATAAATGTTATTATTATCCTTATTCCATTGTGACTATCCGTATTACTCATGTCTTTATCCTTATAACTATTATTATTATCCTTATTACTGTTATTATTATCGCTATGACTGTTATTATTATCATTATTACTATTATTATTATCGCTATAACTGTTATTATTATCCTTATTCTATTGTGACTATCCGTATTACTCATGTCATTATCCTTATAACTATTATTATTATCCTTATTATTAATATCGCTAACACTATTATTATTATCCTTATTCTATTGTTACTATCCGTATCATTCTTTTCTTTATCCTTATAACTATTATTATTATCCTTATTACTATTATTTATATCGCTATAACTGTTACTATTATTCTGGTAACTATTACTATTATCGCTATAACTGTTATTATTATCCTTCTTCTATTGTTGCGATCCGTATTACTCTTGCCTTCATTCTTATAACTATTATTATTATGCTTATTCTGTTGTTACTATCCGTATTGTTCTTGTCTTTATCCTTGTAACTATTATTATTATTCCTATTACTATTATTATTATCTCTATTCCTTTTGTCTTTATCCTTATAACTGTTATTATTATCCTTATTATTATTATCGCTATAACTGTTATTATTATCCTTATTCTATTGTTACTATCCGTATTACTCTTGCCATTATTCTTATTACTATTATTATTATCGCTATAGCTGTTATTATTATCCTTATTACTATTATTATTATCGCTATAACAGTTATTATTATCCTTATTCTGTTGTTACTATCCGTATTCCTCTTGCCTTTATCCTTTTAACTATTATTATTATCCTTATTATTATTATTATTATTACCGCTATGACTGTTATTATTATCCTTATTACTATTATTATTAACGCTATGACTGTTATTATTATCCTTATTCTATTGTTACTATCCGTATCATTCTTGTCTTTATCCTTATAACTATTATTATTATCCTTATTACTATAATTTTTATCGCTACAACTATTATTATTATTCTTATTACTATTATTATTATCGCTATAACTGTTATTATTGTCCTTATTTTATTATTACTATCCGTATTACTCTTGTCTTTATCCTTATAACTATTATTCTTATACTTATTACTGTTATTATTAGCGCTATGACTGTTATTATTATTCTCATTACTATTATTATTATCCCTATTCCTCTTGTCTTTATCCTTTTAACTATTATTATTATCGCTATAACTGAAATTATTATCCATATTCTATTGTTACAATCCGTATTACTCTTGTCTTTATCCTTATAACTATTATTCGTATACATCTTACAATCATTATTATCGCTATAAATGTTATTATTATCATTATTACTGTTATTATTATTCTTATTACTATTATTATTATCCTTATTCTATTGTTACTATCCGTATTACTCTTGCCATTATCCTTATTACTATTATTATTATCGCTATAGCTGTTATTATTATCCTTATTACTATTATTATTATCGCTATAGCTGTTCTTATTATCCTTATTACTATTATTATTATCGCTATAACTGTTATTATTATCCTTATTCTATTGTGACTATCCGTATTACTCATGTCTTTATCCTTGTAACTATTATTATTATCCTTATTACTATTATTTATATCGCTATAATTGTTACTATTATTCTTGTAACTATTACTATTATCGCTATAACTGTTATTATTGTCCTTATTCTATTATTACTATCCGTATTACTCTTGCCCTTTTCCTTATAACTATTATTATTATCCTTATTCTATTGTTACTATCCGTATTATTCTTGTCTTTATCCTTATAACTATTATTATTATTCCTATTACTATTATTATTATCCCTATTCCTCTTGTCTTTATCCTTATAACTATTATTATTATCCTTATCATTATTATTATTATCCTTATTCTATTGTTACTATCCGTATTACTCTTGCCATTATCCTTATTACTATTATTATTATCGCTATAGCTGTTATTATTATCCTTATTACTATTATTATTATCGCTATAACTGTTATTATTATCCTTATTCTGTTGTTACTATCCGTATTACTCTTGCCTTTATCCTTATAACTATTATTATTATCCTTATTCTATTGTTACTATCCGAATTATTCTAGTCTTTATCCTTCTAACTATTATTATTATTCTTATTACTATTATTATTAACCCTATTATTCTTGTCTTTATCCTTATAACTATAATTATTATCCTTGTTACTATTATTATTATCGCTATCGCTGTTATTATTATTATCGCTATAACTGTTATTATTATCCTTATTCTATTGTTCCTAGCCGTATTACTCTTGCCTTTATCCTTTTAACTATTATGATTATCGCAA
This sequence comes from Megachile ligniseca, assembly GCA_945859555.1. Lineage (NCBI taxonomy): Eukaryota > Metazoa > Arthropoda > Insecta > Hymenoptera > Megachilidae > Megachile > Megachile ligniseca. Next base: position 11,332 of record CAMAOC010000475.1, read on the forward strand.
TAACTGTTATTATTATTCCTATTACTATTATTACTATCCCTATTCCTATTACTATTTTTATTATCCCTATTCCTCTTGTCTTTATCCTTTTAACTATTATTATTATCGCTATAACTGTTATTATTATTCTTATTACTATTATTATTATCCCTATTCCTCTTGTCTTTACCTTTTAACTATTCTTATTATTATTATCCCTATAACTGGTATTATTATCCTTATTACCATTATTATTATCTCTATAACTGTTCTTATTATCATTCTTACTGTTATTATTATCGCTGTAACTGTTATTATTATCTTTATGCTGTTATTACTATCCCTATTCCTCTTGTCTTTATTCTTATAACTATTATTATTATGCTTATTACTATTATTATTATCGATATAACTGTCATAATTATTCTTATTACTATTATTATTATCCCTATTCCTCTTGTCTTTATCCTTTTAACTATTATTATTATCCTTATTATTATTATTATTATTATTATCGCTATAACTGTTATTATTATCCTTATTTTATTGTTACTATACGTATTACTCTTGCCTTTATCCTTATAACTTTATTATTATCCTTATTACCATTATTATTATCTCTATAACTGTTCTTATTATCATTCTTACTGTTATTATTATCGCAATAACTGTTATTATTCTCCCTATTCCTCTTGTCTTTATCTTTATAACTATTATTAGTATGCTTATTACTATTATTATTATCGATATAACTGTCATTATTATTCTTATTACTATTATTATTATCCCTATTCCTCTTGTCTTTATCCTTTTAACTATTATTATTATCCTTATTATTATTATTATTATTATTATCGCTATAACTGTTATTATTATCCTTATTTTATTGTTACTATACGTATTACTCTTGCCTTTATCCTTATAACTTTATTATTATCCTTATTACTATTATTATTATCGCTATAACTGTTATTATTATCCTTATTCTACTGATACTATCCGTGTTACTCTTGCCTTTATGTTCATAACTTTATTATTATCCTTATTACCATTATTATTATCGCTATAAATGTTATTATTATCCTTATTCCATTGTGAGTATCTGTATTACTCATGTCTTTATCCTTATAACTAATATTATTATCCTTATTACTATTATTATTATCGCTATAACTGTTATTATTATCCTTATTCTATTGTTACGATCCGTATTCCCCTTGTCTTTATCCTTATAACTATTATTATTATCCTTATTCTATTGTTACTATCCGTATTACTCTTGTCTTTATCCTTATAACTATTATTATTATCCTTATTATTATTATTATTATCGCCATAACTGTTATTATTATCCTTATTCTATTGTGACTATCCGTATTACTCATGTCTTTATCCTTATAACTATTATTATTATCCTTATTATTATTATCGCTAACACTATTATTATTATCCTTATTCTATTGTTACTATCCGTATCATTCTTTTCTTTATCCTTATAACTATTATTATTATCCTTATTACTATTATTTATATCGCTATAACTGTTACTATTATTCTGGTAACTATTACTATTATCGCTATAATTGTTACTATTATTCTTGTAACTATTACTATTATCGCTATAACTGTTATTATTGTCCTTATTCTATTATTACTATCCGTATTACTCTTGCTCTTATCCTTATAACTATTATTATTATCCTTATTCTATTGTTACTATCCGTATTATTCTTGTCTTTATCCTTATAACTATTATTATTATTCCTATTACTATTATTATTATCCCTTTCCTCTTTTCTTTATCCTTATAACTATTATTATTATCCTTATCATTATTATTATTATCGCTATAACTGTTATTATTATCCTTATTCTATTGTTACTATCCGTATTACTCTTGCCATTATTCTTATTACTATTATTATTATCGCTATAGCTGTTATTATTATCCTTATTACTATTATTATTATCGCTATAACAGTTATTATTATCCTTATTCTGTTGTTACTATCCGTATTCCTCTTGCCTTTATCCTTATAACTATTATTATTATCCTTATTTCTATTATTATTATCGCTATAACTGTTATTATTATGCTTATTACTATTATTATTATCGCTATAACTGTTATTATTATCCTTATTACTATTATTATTATTTCAACAACTATTATTATTAATCCTTATTACTATTATTATTATCGCTATAACTGTTATTATTGTCCTTATTTTATTATTACTATCCGTATTACTCTTGTCTTTATCCTTATAACTATTATTCTTATACTTATTACTGTTATTATTAGCGCTATGACTGTTATTATTATTCTCATTACTATTATTATTATCCCTATTCCTCTTGTCTTTATCCTTTTAACTATTATTATTATCGCTATAACTGAAATTATTATCCATATTCTATTGTTACAATCCGTATTACTCTTGTCTTTATCCTTATAACTATTATTCGTATACATCTTACAATCATTATTATCGCTATAAATGTTATTATTATCATTATTACTGTTATTATTATTCTTATTACTATTATTTATATCGCTATAACTGTTACTATTATTCTGGTAACTATTACTATTATCGCTATAACTGTTATTATTATCCTTATTCTACTGTTGCGATCCGCATTACTCTTTCCTTTCTTCTTATAACTATTATTATTATGCTTATTCTGTTGTTACTATCCGTATTATTCTTGTCTTTATCCTTGTAACTATTATTATTATTCCTATTACTATTATTATTATCTCTATTCCTCTTGTCTTTATCCTTATAACTGTTATTATTATCCTTATTATTATTATCGCTATAACTATTATTATTATCCTTATTCTATTGTTACTATCCGTATTACTCTTGCCTTTATCCCTATAACTATTATTATTACCCTTATTCTATTGTTACTATCCGAATTATTCTAGTCTTTATCCTTATAACTATTATTATTATCCTTATTACTATTATTATTAACCCTATTATTCTTGTCTTTATCCTTATAACTATAATTATTATCCTTGTTACTATTATTATTATCGCTATCGCTGTTATTATTATTATCGCTATAACTGTTATTATTATCCTTATTCTACTGTTTCTAGCCGTATTACTCTTGCCTTTATCCTTTTAACTATTATGATTATCGCAATAACTGTTATTATTATTCCTATTACTATTATTACTATCCCTATTCCTATTACTATTTTTATTATCCCTATTCCTCTTATCTTTATCCTTTTAACTATTATTATTATCGCTATAACTGTTATTATTATTCTTATTACTATTATTATTATCCCTATTCCTCTTGTCTTTACCTTTTAACTATTATTATTATCCTTATTATTATTATTATTATCCCTATAACTGGTATTATTATCCTTATTACCATTATTATTATCTCTATAACTGTTCTTATTATCATTCTTACTGTTATTATTATCGCTGTAACTGTTATTATTATCTTTATGCTGTTATTACTATCCCTATTCCTCTTGTCTTTATCCTCATAACTATTATTATTATGCTTATTACTATTATTATTATCGATATAACTGTCATTATTATTCTTATTACTATTATTATTATCCCTATTCCTCTTGTCTTTATCCTTTTAACTATTATTATTATCCTTATTATTATTATTATTATTATTATCGCTATAACTGTTATTATTATCCTTATTTTATTGTTACTATACGTATTACTCTTGCCTTTATCCTTACAACTTTATTATTATCCTTATTACCATTATTATTATCGCTATAAATGTTATTATTATCCTTATTCCATTGTGACTATCCGTATTACTCATGTCTTTATCCTTATAACTATTATTATTATCCTTATTACTGTTATTATTATCGCTATGACTGTTATTATTATCCTTATTACTATTATTATTATCGCTATAACTGTTATTATTATCCTTATTCTGTTGTTACTATCCGTATTACTCTTGCCTTTATCCTTATAACTATTATTATTATCCTTATTCTATTGTTACTATCCGAATTATTCTAGTCTTTATCCTTATAACTATTATTATTATTCTTATTACTATTATTATTAACCCTATTATTCTTGTCTTTATCCTTATAACTATAATTATTATCCTTGTTACTATTATTATTATCGCTATCGCTGTTATTATTATTATCGCTATAACTGTTATTATTATCCTTATTCTATTGTTCCTAGCCGTATTACTCTTGCCTTTATCCTTTTAACTATTATGATTATCGCAATAACTGTTATTATTATTCCTATTACTATTATTACTATCCCTATTCCTATTACTATTTTTATTATCCCTATTCCTCTTGTCTTTATCCTTTTAACTATTATTATTATCGCTATAACTGTTATTATTATTCTTATTACTATTATTATTATCCCTATTCCTCTTGTCTTTACCTTTTAACTATTATTATTATCCTTATTATTATTATTATTATCCCTATAACTGGTATTATTATCCTTATTACCATTATTATTATCTCTATAACTGTTCTTATTATCATTCTTACTGTTATTATTATCGCTGTAACTGTTATTATTATCCTTATGCTGTTATTACTATCCCTATTCCTCTTGCCTTTATCCTTATAACTTTATTATTATCCTTATTACTATTATTATTATCGCTATAACTGTTATTATTATCCTTATTCTACTGATACTATCCGTGTTACTCTTGCCTTTATGTTCATAACTTTATTATTATCCTTATTACCATTATTATTATCGCTATAAATGTTATTATTATCCTTATTCCATTGTGAGTATCTGTATTACTCATGTCTTTATCCTTATAACTAATATTATTATCCTTATTACTATTATTATTATCGCTATAACTGTTATTATTATCCTTATTCTATTGTTACGATCCGTATTCCCCTTGTCTTTATCCTTATAACTATTATTATTATCCTTATTATTATTATTATTATCGCTATAACTGTTATTATTATCCTTATTCTATTGTGACTATCCGTATTACTCATGTCTTTATCCTTATAACTATTATTATTATCCTCATTATTATTATCGCTAACACTATTATTATTATCCTTATTACTATTATTTATATCGCTATAACTGTTACTATTATTCTGGTAACTATTACTATTATCGCTATAATTGTTACTATTATTCTTGTAACTATTACTATTATCGCTATAACTGTTATTATTGTCCTTATTCTATTATTACTATCCGTATTACTCTTGCTCTTATCCTTATAACTATTATTATTATCCTTATTCTATTGTTACTATCCGTATTATTCTTGTCTTTATCCTTATAACTATTATTATTATTCCTATTACTATTATTATTATCCCTTTCCTCTTGTCTTTATCCTTATAACTATTATTATTATCCTTATCATTATTATTATTATCGCTATAACTGTTATTATTATCCTTATTCTATTGTTACTATCCGTATTACTCTTGCCATTATTCTTATTACTATTATTATTATCGCTATAGCTGTTATTATTATCCTTATTACTATTATTATTATCGCTATAACAGTTATTATTATCCTTATTCTGTTGTTACTATCCGTATTCCTCTTGCCTTTATCCTTATAACTATTATTATTATCCTTATTTCTATTATTATTATCGCTATAACTGTTATTATTATTCTTATTACTATTATTATTATCGCTATAACTGTTATTATTATCCTTATTACTATTATTATTATCGCAACAACTATTATTATTAATCCTTATTACTATTATTATTATCGCTATAACTGTTATTATTGTTAAGACTCGTTCTCACTCGAGTCTTAGGACTGTTAAGACTCGTTCTCACTCGAGTCTTCGGCGTCACTTATGTGTTGTTAATATATTGAAATTGCTTTACTTACCTTCCTTGGCGTACAGTACCTAGTGGATGTTGGATAATTGGTGGTGAAGTGATGGAACTCCAAGTAAATCACTCAGTTTAGGGCACAATAGGTTTATTTCACTAACAGTACAGGTTCACTTATGTAAATTGTGTATTATGATTGATAATTATAATAGCCTTGCTCTGTCGAAGCGCGGAGCTTTCGTAGCAGAGTCGTGTAGGCTTAATTTATCGAAAGATCGCGTATTACGCTTCGCGGATTGTACTTCGCGGGTCGTTCCCGAAACTTTGTATATCGAGTGCACTTGGTGCTTCTAAAATGACTGATTAACCGATTGACTTGTGGACCGACTGACCGCACTTCTTATTGCACGTATTGCATTTACTGTATGTTTATGACCGAAACTTACTACCGAAACTTACTACTGAAAACTTACTACTGAAACTTACGCGGGGCAATTTTGTCGCCACCTTTTATAATTGCAAAAAGGAGCACAAAGTTGTATTTCTCAATTCAGGTGAACTACCTTCATTCGGATTGTCAGCGTTTTCGCAACGTGTCGACCCGAATAAACTGTTCTCTCAGAATTGCGATACGATGAATTTGAATGCTGACCAAGGAATTTAAAGAATTCGTCACAGGACGTGACACCTGGCCGCCTAAATTGTTGCATATCGGTACGATATCAACCAATTAATGATTAAAAAAAAAAAATTTTGTGTTATTCAAATTCATAGTATCTGCCCTTCCTGGATTTTACAAATTTTTAGGTAGGTGTAATTATATCATTTGTGCTGTAAAAAGTAAATGGTTTTGGTGACCATTTGCTTCCCTCCCCGCTGAGATTGATACGGTAGAGGTGCGCAACGAAAGTGTGTTCTGTATATTAAATAGTTTTGTAGACTGACACTTCTGGGCTTCTTCTATTAAAAAAAAATATTTTTTTTATTCTAAAATTCTTGGAGTGATACTTATTGTCTGCCGGAGGTATGTGCTGAGGTAGTGGATATTCCGAAAGCGCTGGTGGGGTATTCGGTATATATTCTTGCTGGATCGGTGGTGCTATTACTTGTACAGAAATTCTGGAATCATGATGTATGCCGTTTCTCCATTGCCGTGCGAGATGACCGGGCTATCAGTGCCCTTAAGGGATGTTTTCGCTTCTTGGGTGAGTAATTATTATTATTATTGTTTTTTTTTTTTTTTTTTTTTTTTTTTTTATTTCTTGGCTTGTGTTTTCAGATCGAAGGTGGTCGATTTATTCGGTCCGAGGGAATGGTGGCCGTTCAATATATGCGAGCTGTGCGGCGATTTCGCCGCTCCTACAGGAGGTTCCTGGAGGAATACCGAGAATGGAATGAAGATGAATTTTTATTTATTTCGTCGCTTTTTATTGAAGAATAAATCTTGATTTGCCAAGTTGTGTTTATTTATTTGTGTATATTTCGTCGCGTTTTTCCCAATCCCATGCGTTTTTAGTTTAGTTTTTCCATCGTAAAAAGTGATACTGGTTTTTGTATCGTCCCTTGCGTTTTTGTGTGTTGGGCTGGTTGTGGTTCTGGTGCCTTGATCATCGGTGGTCGTGATGGGACGGGTGGTGATATCCACAATTTTGGGTGTTCCACTTTGATCTCGGTCAGCTCGATGTTTTCGTTTTTCGGCAGGTGTTTTCTTCTTGGCAAGTTGTTCTTGTTATTCTTTAGCGTTACCAGTAAGTATGTGATGGAGCTGAAGATGGCTGCTAATAGGTGTAGGGACCATCCGTATAATGTATGCAGTGTATATCCCCGTATGATTGTATCGATAATTAGTTTGCAAATGTGGATGATTATGAGTATCATTATTATTGCTGAACTAATTGAACCGAATTTAGTTAGTTTTTCCACAAATTTGTTCCAGGTGTCTTCAGCAATGTGGGATAGCGTTTTCTTCCGTAAACAGATTATTTATTAGACCTCCTTGCACGTTTTCCTCTCCTGCCATGCCCCTCGCTATTGTGTTCAGTAAGGCTGATTTTTCTAGGGGGAACATGATGTGTTGCTGGAGGTTTTGGAGGTCTTCCTGCGAGTAGATGCCGCTTGATGCTAATGAGTTTATTTCCTTGTATTCCCAGGAAATATCCGTGTTGGGTTTTAGGATTCCTGGGTTCTGTACTTTCCTCGGTGTTGGTGTTAGTGCTATCCAATTGCTGTTCCATTTGTAATATTGTGGAATAATTGTGTTACATTCAATTTGGGTTCCTGCTTTCATTAATATGTGTGTTTTAGGTGTTAAAAATCTGGTCTGGTTCGCCGAGGTTACTGGTAGTTGTGTGTAACACTTGTCTGTGTGTAATAGTTGAACTTCTTTGGGTGTGCATTTTATAATATGCACCACCTCTCCTGCAATTCTAGCTATATAACCTGGTTTCTCCATTAGGTTATACGCAAACTCGTCAGGTGAAATGGAGGCTATAGATAATGAGTTGTGAATAATCCTCCTTTCCAGTCTGCATTTTTCATTTAATATATTTACGTATAGATTTTGAATCTGCGCCCTGAAGTGTTTTTCTACATATACGAATTTTGAATTTGTGTACGTGAGGATGTCTAAGTTTTGTATGTCTTTCGTTCGCTGCGTGTCGCTGTCAAATAATACATTACTTCCTGTTCTCTCGTATATTAATAATTTTGGGTGTTCGGTTTTAATTAATATTCTATTACAAATTTTAATCTGTTCTTTTGCTGTCAGTGCGAATGAGATGTCGGTCGTTTCTATTGTATACAAAGTTTCGCGATTTTTGGATGTTAATTTCATTACGGGACCTCGGTATAATACATCGCATTTAATTTCTAGACAATCTGCTCTCGGTAATGTAGACCAGAAGGTGTGGCCTCCTTCCATATCTATACAATGTTCGTCCGAAAATTTACAAACCGTTCCTGATGTTAGTCGCAATTTATCGTTGTTAAGGCTAACCTGCGCGTTATATTCTATTAAAGTGATTTTAATGAGTCCCTGTACATACACCTTATTCCATGTTCCGTAGTTGTCGGAATAAGACGCTCCTGTACATGAACTTTCTATTGCGTTTCCTGCGAGACTTACGCCTACAGATTTCGTGGAATTTACTTTTAGGTTTGCGATTGTATGGAAGTTGTCATATTTAAATATTCCGGTATTGTGTATAGATTTACATTTTTCGTGACTTATGTCTAGAAGATACTCCTGTATTGCATTCTCTACGGGTACTAAATGACTAAACATTCCGCATCGAAAGACTGTACGTTGGATTTCGATTTTACATTGTATGATAGGAACCGTTCTGAATTCTGCTAGTTGTAATAGCCGTATTGTTGTATTAGTTGCGCTGACGTCTGTTTGGTGGAAGTCGCATTCCCGGTGTCCAATAAGGAATATGTTGAAACGATGGGGTTCGTTGCGCCGCAATCAAAACCGATTATTGCTTCGCTAGTTTTTAAGGTGATGATACAAATTAGTAGAATTAACTTCATTGTTGACCCTTTTCCTAAAAAGAAGTTTTATGTTATTTCTTGTGTTGTTCAATGCTTAATTTGTTTGCATGAACTGTTTTTGGCTTTCCTTTATAGTCGATTGTTATATTATTATTGTCTCCTATTTTTAGTATTTCGTATGGCCCTAAATATAAGTCTTTTTCTAATTTTCCTGGTTTAGGTTCTTTTAATAGCCATACTTTGCCTCCGATTTTAAATTCAACTGGTTTAATAAATCTATCGTAATATTCTTTGGATTTGATTTTTGAGTGTATTAAATTTTCGCGTGCCATACTGGCTATGTCTTTCATGTTTTTTATTAAATTTTCTAAATAACCGTTTAATGTGGGTAATTGTTCTGATTTTTTTAAGGGTTCACTAGATGGTAGTCTAGCTGGATAAGCGAAAACCAGTTCATGTGGTGTGAATTTGTGACTGGAATGAACGCTTGCATTGTAGTTGAATTGCGCTAATTCTAGAAGTTCATCCCATTCACATTTTTTTTTTGAGAAATTTTTCAAGTATTCACAAAGTGGGTGATGTGCTCTTTCTAGAGATCCATTTGATTGAGGTGAAAAAGATGTTGTTTCGATTTTTGAGAATTTAAATCTTTTTGCAACTTGTTTCATAATTTTGCTAGTAAAATTTGTTCCTCTATCTGTAAGTACTATTTTAGGGTGAACTAAAAATACATATAAATTTCTTTACAAAGGCGTCTGCGACTGATTCCGCTGTTTGGTCTCTCAGAGGGACTGCTATTAGAAATTTTGATAATTGATCTTGTATGGTTAGAATGTACTTGTTGTTATTTTTTGTAATGTTAAGTGGACCGACAATGTCCATCGCGATTTTATCGAAAGTTCTTATAGGTGTGTCCGTTATGATCATTGGTTGTCTGGTTTTAACTCTTTTTAATTTGTTTCTTTGGCATTCCTCACACTTTTTTACTCTACTCTGGACGTTTTGCTTTAAATTTTCCCAAAAGAATTTGTCTTTTATCCTGTTATATGTTCTGTTTACTCCTGAGTGACCTCCTAGTTTGGTAGAATGGAATTGTTCGAATATTTTGTCCCTGTCTTCCGGTTTTACGTATTCGATATTATTTAAGCATACTATTATTTTAATGTTTGTTTTACTGAAGGTGTTTTTTAATATTTCTTCTATTTCGCTCCAATTTATATTTAGTATTTTAATATCTTTTGAAATGCTAAAAATGTTTATGTTTTTCCGTATGAGTAGTGCTTTTAGTGTATTAAATAATTTCGTTAAGTTTTGTTTTACTATTTCCGATGATGATGCTATGTTTAAACATAAGACAAAGAGTTTCTTATTATTTATTTCCATTAAATCAATTTCGTTTTCAGACAAATTGGGGTTTATCTTTATATTTTTAGTTTTTATTAACGCGTTGGTGTTTTTGTCTAGAGGTATGCCTTGTTGTGTTATTATATGTACAATATTATCGTTTCTAAATTGAATTGAATTTTTAGTGTAAATTATATTTTTGTGTTCTTGTTTTTCTACTTTATCTTTTCCGTTTTTATCTTTTCCTATGTTGTGCTTAGTATTACCTTTTGATGTTGTTTCTTGACATAGTGGTTCTTAGATCTTTTTCTTTGGTCGGCCTCTTTTTCCTTTGATTTTGATATGATTGTCGTTTGAAGTTGTTACTGGACTTTTTACAGGGATCGAAATTTTGCTGATTTCCTTTTTTGTCTGTGCTCTTGTTACAACAGAGATGTGTACGTTGTCTACAGGATTTCTTGATAGGGCATCGGCGTTTACGTTTTGCTTACCCGGTTTATAAATTATGTCGTATTCGTAGTCTGATAGCTTTAGTCTCCATTTCTGCACTCTAATATTGTTGTCAGCTGTTTTTAGCCAGAGTAAGGGTTTATGGTCTGTAACTATTGTGAATTTATTTCCATAAATGTAATTTCGGAATGTTTTTATTGCAAACATTATTGCTAGAGCTTCTTTTTCATAGGTGTCATATTTGATTTCAGCTTCTTGTAATACTCGTGATGCGTATGCGATTGGTTTGTCTTTTCCGATTTCTCCTTGTGATAATACTGCACCTAGAGCGTATTTAGATGCATCTGTCGTGATTATGTATGGTTTATCGAATTGTGGGTACTGTAATACAGGTGCTTTGGATAATGTCTCTTTGAGTTTCGTAAAAGCTTCTTGTTGTTCCTTGTTCCAGAAAAATTTGGTATCTTTTTGTAGCAAAATTGTTAAAGGTTTTGCAATTTTTGCGAAGTTATTTATAAATCGTCTGTAGTATCCTGCGAGTCCTAAGAATTCTCTTATGTTCTTAACGTTCCTAGGAGTTGGAAATTTTTGAACCGCTGCTGTTTTTGCTGGGTCAGGTTTTATACCTTTCCCACTTAATATGTGTCCCAAATAGCATACTTCTGATTTGAGAAATTCACATTTCTCGGGTTCCAGTTTTAATTTTACATCCCTTAATTTTTGAGCTACTATACTAAATCTCGAGTTAAGTTCCTCTAAGTTTTCTCCAAATATTATGATATCATCAATGAAAACAAAGCAAATTTTTCCAATTGAATTGCCTAGTGCTGTGTTTATTACTCTTTGAAAGGTTCGTGGCGAGTTTCTTAATCTGAAAGGTAAAACATTGAATTCGAATCGTCCCAATGGGTGTATACTAAAAGCTGTCTTGTGTATATCCCTTGGGTTCATTTTGATTTGGTGGAAGCCTGATTTTAAATCTATTACGTGATATAATTTTGCTTGTCCCAGTTGGTCGAAAATTTCGGTTATATTTGGAAGTAGATATGGGTCTGCAATCGTTTTTTCGTTTAATTTCCTGTAATCTATAACTAGTCGCCATCTTTTCTTTCCATTGGCTGTTTCCTTTTTCTTAACTACCCAAGTTGGAGCATTGAAAGCACTTTTTGAGTGTCTAACTAAATTATTTGCAATTAATTTTTCTGTTTCCTGTACTGCTGTTTCTTTCAATCTATGTGGTAACGGAAATTGTTTTACGTATACAGGTTTTTCGTCCGTCAGATTAATTTCGTGTTGTTCCGTATTGTAAGATTCTATTTTATCTCCTTCTAACCAAAATATATCGTCGTTTTCTTTAATTAGTTTCCTCATTATGGTTCTATTATCTTCTGATAGGTTTTCTAAACGTATCTTCCCTAGTAGTTTGTCTCGTCGATTTTCTGTTTCTTTGTTTCCTGCTGTGATATTCTCTCCTTTATTCTCTGTAAAGCTGATTGTTCCTGCTTCTAATAGTTCGCTTTCGTTTATTTCAGGTGAGTTGTCTGATTCTTGAAATCCTTCTAGTATATCTTCTACATCATAGGAAGCATAATTGTATTTGTTTTCCAAAGGTTCTGTTTCGTTTTTGAATGTAATGTTTGTATTTTCATTTACTTTTGCTAGGAATGCTGTATAGTCGTATGAATCTACTTCGCACACTTCTTCGTTTTTGTCAAGTACTGTGTTTATATTGTTTATTATTTGTCCTACATATTTGTTGTCTGTTTCTAAATATTCTTCAAGATTTGACGGCTTCGTATGTTCTGTATTTATTGTTACGTTTTTTTCTTTGTCATTTGTTGCGTTATCTAGTTTATCTACTATGTTCAATAAATATAGAATGTCATTGTTAAAGCTGCTTTCTGAATTTCCTATCATAATATCTGGTTGTGGAAGGTCTTGGTTTAAACTGTGTTCGCTACTCAGATTTCTGCTGACTTTTACTTGTTGCAGGGTTTTTGGGTCAGTGCTCGCGTGTGTAAATGTGTTATTCGTCCAAATGTTGTCTTGAAATATTTTGTTGAGGAAGCATTTTTGTTCGTCTGTTAGTTTTGGTTTCGCAGTTTCGACAGTTTCCGTTTGACATGAAGATAAAATTTGATTTGTCATATTGGCTTCGCCTGATTTCAGTTCGAATCTCCAATTATTTATTTCCAGATATCCTTCGTCTAATCTTAATCTTTGTTCGAGAAGGATTTTTATTCCTAATATTCCGTCATATGGTATCGAAAAGTTTTCTGGTGCTACATGGAAGTCAACGTATAAGCGATTTATGGGTAGTTTTACTACCCCTAATGTTTGTATTGGTTTGTCCGTAATACCTGAAAGTAATATTTTCCTATCCTCTAATATTGCATTTTTAGGGATTTGATCCTTTTTTATAATATTTAATTGTGCACCGCTATCAATAAGTAAGTTACATTCCCTTCTTGTATAAGGGTTTTCTATTGTAACGTATTGCAATAGGTTTTCCAATTTTAATGCGTACATTGCCATTCTTGTTGGTGTTCTTTCTTCGTTTATGATTCGGTTGTCGGGCGTGTTTGGTTCTTTAACTGGAGTTGCGTATTCCGTGGCGTTATTATCTCCGTTCCCCTTAGTGTTTCCGAAAATTTCTTCCTGTCTTAATTGGTTTAGATTTGGTTTGGTTACTAATGTGGATTCTGGGAATATTTCGTTGGAATTTTGTGTTGGATCTGTGTCGTTATTATCTGTGTACGTTATGAGCGGCTTAGCGTCGTTTCTCCCTGTGCGCTCCCTCCAGGAAGAATCTATTCGTTTCCCGATCTATGTTGTAGATGATTTTGCCTTTTGTGGCATTCTTCGGTTGCATGACTCGTGTTTTTGCATAGGTTACAAAATTTCTCGATGCTTCTTTCTAATTGTTTGAGTTTCCTACAAAAGTCTATTAGGTGTCCTGACTCTTTACAGTAGGAGCAGTAATCCTTTTTTTGTGCGCGTGCTTCGATGTGTTTTAGTTTTCTACACTCTTCTATTGTGTGATTTGGAGTTTTGCAGTAGTCGCAGAATTTTGGTATTTCGTTCCTATATCCCGAATTATCTCTATTGCTACTATTGTTCCTAAAGTGGCTATTGCTATTGAAATTGTTATTGTGTTTATATTTTCTATGAAAATTGCTGGTATTGTGTTTGAAGTTATGGTTATCTCTGTATGAGTCGCTTGGTCGGTGTTGAGAATTTTTTAGTTTGTGACAATTTCCTCCCGAATGACCTAATTGGTTACAAATTTGACATCTAATTTGGTTATACTGATGTGTTCTACTTTGGTTGACTAAAATTTTGGCTTCTTCGCATTCTTCTGCGCTATGACCCTCTTCATTACAGATTGTACACATGATTAGTTGAAGACCGCTGTTTTTCATTATTGGGCAATTTTTAGCTGTGTGATACCAACTATTACAGATTTCGCAAAGTTCTGTAATTTTCGGGAATTTTGTACAGGTATTTGGATCGTGACCGCTTCCTTTGCATCTCCAGCATATTTCATATTCAATTATAAATGGGCATTGGGTAACTGTATGACCCTTTACTTGACAATATTGGCAATGATTTCCTTTTGATTTATTCATTCTACATGCATCGATAGAGTGTCCCTGGGTGTTACAATATTTACAGATGAGTTCTATTTTATTTTTGACAAGTCTACAATTATGCGATACATGGTCTTTATTCTTGCAATATACACATGCCGCATTGTTACAAAATAAGGCTTCGTGATTTGGGTCTTGGCATATTTGACACACATATATTGCTGAGTTTGTACTGTACTTCTCGAGACCGCATGATATGCTAGCTAGGTCGCCTCTCAGTATGTTTTGTTTCTTTAGTCTATACTCTATGCTGATAGCTTCCTGTATAAGAGCATCTAGATCATCTGTTTGTGTTAGTTCTAGTCTAATTTCCTGTTTTAATCCATTTTTAAAACTTTTCATCGCGTCGTTTCTAATGTTCTTGTCGAATTCTTGCATGATGTGTTGATTTATGCCGGTTTCCCATCTTTTTAGTTCTTTAATTTGTATTACCAATTCTTGTAATCTATTGCCAAAACTGAGTACTGTTTCGTCTGGTCTTTGTGTCAGTTCTGTTAGTTTTCCGTATAAGCTGTGTATATTTTCATTAGATGGGAGTAATAATCTTATTGCTTGTATAAAATTGTCTATGTTGTTTACGGGTGAATTTATTAATGCTCTGTATACTTCGCCTTTTAGTTTTATTTTTAAAATGGGAATTAGACTTGGTTCGTCTACTGGTGCTATAATATTCTTTGCATGTTTTAACTTTTCTATGTATTCTGTGACTGAAATGTTTGTACCATCGAACTCTGGTACTAGATTTGCTACGTATTTTAAAGGTAATCTAAGAGGTTGCATTTGCTGATCCATTATTTTATTTCCCGGATTTCCCCAGTTGAGTGTTAAATTTCCCTTGTTATTTTCTTCGTCCGGATTTCCTATTAGACTTGGTTGTTCTGTAATTCCTTCGATTTCTAATAGAGATATGTCGTTTTTGAAGCTATTATTTATTGTTTCGTCAAGAATTTCTGTCTGTTTACTATTCCCGGTTTGGTTACCTGTATTAATCGCGAGTTCTATATTTTTATTCTGCCAAGTAGCACTTGCTCTGTCAATTTGCTTGATGTCTATTGTTAGATCGTTTACGTTTTTCTTTTTGGCTATTGCACCTAATTTTGTATTCGCGTTTGATATTTCTGTTGTGACTTCTGGTGTGAAATTGAATGTTTTGTGTTCTACTGGTGAACGCGGTGTTTTACGACTCCTTGAAAAGGTTGCTGAATAATTCCGATCTTCTACGAGACTTTTGAGTTCGGGACATTCCTGTGTCCTACTTCTTGTTAATCTATTCTCGTCCGTAACGTCTTTGTTATCCGTAGGTTTAGAATTTTTATTATTCATTTGAGAATTTCATTATTTGTAATTATTTAGAGAATAAAGTTTGTTTTGTGTTTAAGTGGTGTTTATGAATTTCTTGTAGTAGTATTTCAATTGATTGCTTATATCGCGTTTAAAATTGACTCGAAAGTAAATGGCTTATATATTCAAGTTGCAGTTAAAGATTTATATTCTGGAGTTAGATTTTGTTGTGAATCTACCCTATATTACTGGTTGTTGGTAAGGTCTGTTGGCGTTCGATTCGTGACCGGAACCACTGTTAAGACTCGTTCTCACTCGAGTCTTAGGCGTCACTTATGTGTTGTTAATATATTGAAATTGCTTTACTTACCTTCCTTGGCGTACAGTACCTAGTGGATGTTGGATAATTGGTGGTGAAGTGATGGAACTCCAAGTAAATCACTCAGTTTAGGGCACAATAGGTTTATTTCACTAACAGTACAGGTTCACTTATGTAAATTGTGTATTATGATTGATAATTATAATAGCCTTGCTCTGTCGAAGCGCGGAGCTTTCGTAGCAGAGTCGTGTAGGCTTAATTTATCGAAAGATCGCGTATTACGCTTCGCGGATTGTACTTCGCGGGTCGTTCCCGAAACTTTGTATATCGAGTGCACTTGGTGCTTCTAAAATGACTGATTAACCGATTGACTTGTGGACCGACTGACCGCACTTCTTATTGCACGTATTGCATTTACGGTATGTTTATGACCGAAACTTACTACCGAACTTACTACTGAAACTTGCTACCGAAACTTACTACTGAACTTGCTACCGAAACTTACGCGGGGCAATTTTGTCGCCACCTTTTATAATTGCAAAAAGGGGCACAAAGTTGTATTTCTCAATTCAGGTGAACTACCTTCATTCGGATTGTCAGCGTTTTCGCAACGTGTCGACCCGAATAAACTGTTCTCTCAGAATTGCGATACGATGAATTTGAATGCTGACCAAGGAATTTAAAGAATTCGTCACAGGACGTGACAGCCACTTTTTCAGTTTTTTTAAGTTTTCGAATTTCTTCAATTTTTTCAATTTTTTCAGTTTTTTCATTTTTTTCAATTTTTCAATTCTTCCAATTTTTTCAAATTTTTCAGTTTTATCGATACTTTCAACATTGTTGATATTATCAACATTGACAATACTATCAATATGAGCAATTTTTTCAGTTTTTTTAACTTTTCTCATTTTTTCAATTTTTTTCAATTCTTCAGTTTTATCGATACTATCAACATTGTCAATAGTATCGATATTAGCCATTTTTTCAGTTTTTTTAACTTTTCTAATTTTTTCACTTTTTCTAATTTTTTCAATTTTTTCAATTTCTTCCATTTTTTATATTTTTTAATTTTTTAGTTTTTTTTTCGATACTATAAACATTGTTGATATTATCAACATTGTCAATACTATCAATATGAGCAATTTTTTCAGTTTTTTTAACTTTTCTGATTTTTTCAATTTTTACAATTTTTTCAATTTTTTCAATTTTTTCAATTTTTTGAATTTTTTGAATTTTTTTAGTTTTTTCGATATTATCAACATTGTTGATATTATCAACATTGACAATACTATCAATATGAGCAATTTTTTCAGTTTTTTTAACTTTTCTCATTTTTGAAATTTTTTAGTTTTATCGATACTATCAAGTTTGTTGATATAATCAACATTGTCAATAATATCAATATTAGCCATTTTTTCAGTTTTTTTAACTTTTCTGATTTTTTCAATTTTTTCAATTTTTTGAAATTTTACAGTTTTATCGATACTATCAACACGGTTGATATTATCAAATTTGTCAATACTATCAATATTAGCCATTTTTCAGTTTTTTTGACTTCTCATTTTCTCATTTTTTCAATTTTTCCACATATTTCAGTTTTTTCATTTTTTTCAATTTTTCAATTCTTCCAATTTTTTCACATTTTTCAGTTTTATCGATACTTTCAACATTGTTGATATTATCAACATTGTCAATTCTATCAAAATTAGCCATTTCTTCAGTTTTTTTAACTTTTCTGATTTTTTCAATTTTCTGAAATTTTTCAGTTTTATCGATACTATCAACATTGTTGATATTATCAACATTGTCAATACTATCAAAATTAGCCATTTCTTCAGTTTTTTTAACTTTTCTGATTTTTTCAATTTTCTGAAAATTTTCAGTTTTATCGATACTATCAACATTGTTGGTATTATCAACATTGTCAATACTATCAATATTAGCCATTTTTTCAGTTTTTTTAACTTTTCTGATTTTTTCAATTTTTTCAATTTTTTGAAATTTTACAGTTTTATCGATACTATCAACATGGTTGATATTATCAAATTTGTCAATACTATCAATATTACCCATTTTTTCAGTTTTTCTGACTTTTCTGATTTTTTCACTTTTTCTAATTTTTTCAATTTTTTCAATTTCTTCCATTTTTTATATTTTTTAATTTTTTAGTTTTTTTTCGATATTATAAACATTGTTGATATTATCAACATTGTCAATACTATCAATATGAGCAATTTTTTCAGTTTTTTTAACTTCTCTGATTTTTTCAATTTTTTCAATTTTTTGAAAATTTCAGTTTTATCGATACTATCAACACTGTCAATCCTATCAATATTAGCCATTTTTTCAGTTGCTTAACTTTTCTAATTTTTTCAATTTTTTCAATTTTTTCAATTTTTTCAATTTTTTTAGTTTTTTCGATATTATCTACATTGTTGATAATATCAACATTGTCAATACTATCATTAGAAATTTTTTCAGTTTTTTTAACTTTTCTGATTTTTCCAATTTTTTCAATTTTCTCAATTTTCTCAATTTTTTCAATTTTTTCAATTTTTTCAATTTTTTCAATTTTTTCAATTTTTTAGTTTTTTTCTCGATATTATCAACATTGTCAATACTATCAATATTAGCCATTTGTTCAGTTTTTTAACTTTTCTATTATTTTCAAATTTTTGAATTTTTTCAATTTTTTCAATTTTTTTCAATTTTTCAGTTTTATCGATACTATCAACATGGTTGATATTATCAACATTGTCAATACTATCAATATTAGCCATTTTTTCAGTTTTTTAACTTCTAATTTTTTCAATTTTTTCAATTTTTTGAAATTTTTGATTTTTTTAGTTTTTTCGATATTATCCACATTGACAATACTATCAATATGAGCAATTTTTTCAGTTTTTTTAACTTTTCTGATTTTTTCAATTGTTTGAATTTTTTGAATTTTTTGAATTTTTTGAATTTTTTCAGTTTTTTCAATTTTTTCAATTTTTTGAAATTTTTTAGTTTTATCGATACTATGAAGTTTGTTGATATTATCAACATTGTAAATACTATCAATATTAGCCACTTTTTCAGTTTTTTTAAGTTTTCGAATTTCTTCAATTTTTTCAATTTTTTGAAATTTTTCAGTTTTATCGATACTTTCAACATTGTTGATATTATCAACATTGTCAATACTATCAAAATTAGCCATTTCTTCAGTTTTTTTAACTTTTCTGATTTTTTCAATTTTCTGAAATTTTTCAGTTTTATCGATACTATCAACATAGTTGGTATTATCAACATTGTCAATACTATCAATATTAGCCATTTTTTCAGTTTTTCAACTTTTCTATTATTTTCAAATTTTTCAATTTTTTGAATTTTTTGAATTTTTTGAATTTTTTTAGTTTTTTCGATATTATCCACATTGTTGATATTATCAGCATTGACAATACTAACAATATGAGCAGTTTTTTCAGTTCTTTTAACTTTTCTCATTTTTTCAATTTTTTCAATTTTTTCAATTTTTTGAAATTTTTTAGTTTTATCGATACTATGAAGTTTGTTGATATTATCAACATTGTAAATACTATCAATATTAGCCACTTTTTCAATTTTTTGAAATTTTTCAGTTTTATCGATACTATCAACATTGTTGATATTATCAGCATTGACAATACTATCAATATGAGCAGTTTTTTCAGTTCTTTTAACTTTTCTCATTTTTTCAATTTTTTCAATTTTTTCAATTTTTTGAAATTTTTTAGTTTTATCGATACTATGAAGTTTGTTGATATAATCAACATTGTAAATACTATCAATATTAGCCACTTTTTCAATTTTTTGAAATTTTTCAGTTTTATCGATACTATCAACATTGTCAATACTATCAATATTAGCCATTTTTTCAGTTTTTTTAATTTTTCTGATTTTTTCAATTTTTTCAATTTTTTGAAATTTTACAGTTTTATCGATACTATCAACACGGTTGATATTATCAAATTTGTCAATACTATCAATATTAGCCATTTTTCAGTTTTTTTGACCACATTTTCTCATTTTTTCAATTTTTCCACATTTTTCAGTTTTCTTATTTTTTTCAATTTTTCAATTCTTCCAATTTTTTCAAATTTTTCAGTTTTATCGATACTTTCAACATTGTTGATATTATCAACATTGTCAATACTATCAAAATTAGCCATTTCTTCAGTTTTTTTAACTTTTCTGATTTTTTCAATTTTCTGAAATTTTTCAGTTTTATCGATACTCTCAACATTGTTGGTATTATCAACATTGTCAATACTATCAATATTAGCCATTTTTTCAGTTTTTTAACTTTTCTAATTTTTTCAATTTTTTCAATTTTTTGAAATTTTTTAGTTTTATCGACACTATGAAGTTTGTTGATATTATCAAGATTGTAAATACTATCAATATTAGCCATTTTTTCAGTTTTTTTAACTATTCTGATTTTTTCAATTTTTTCAATTTTTTGAAATTTTTCAGTTTTATCGATACTTTCAACATTGTTGATATTATCAACATTGTCAGTACTATCAATATTAGCCATTTTTTTCAGTTTTTTTAACTTTTCTGATTTTTTCAATTTTTTGAAATTTTCTGTTTTATCGATACTATCAACATTGTCAATAATATCAATATTAGCCATTTTTTCAGTTTTCTTAACTTTTCTGATGTTTTCAATTTTTTGAATTTTTACCTTTTTTTCAATTTTTTCAATTTTTTCAATTTTTTCAATTTTTTTCAATTTTTTAATTTTATCGATACTATGAAGTTTGTTGATATTATCAACATTGTAAGCACTATCAATATTAGCAATTTTTTCAGTTTTTTTAACTTTTCTAATTTTTTCAATTTTTACAATTTTTTCAATTTTTTCAAATTTTTCAATTTTTTGAAATTTTTATTTTTATCGATCCTATGAAGTTTGCTGATATTATCAACATTGTAAATACTATCAATATTAACCATTTTTTCAGTTTTTTTAAGTTTTCGAATTTCTTCAATTTTTTCAATTTTTGAAATTTTTCAGTTTTATCGATACTTTCAACATTGTTGATATTATCAACATTGTCAGTACTATCAATATTAGCCATTTTTTCAGTTTTTGAACTTCTCATTTTTTCAATTTTTTCAATTTTTTGAAATTTTTGAATTTCTTGAATTTTTTTAGTTTTTTCGATATTATCAACATTGTTGATATTATCAATATTAGCCATTTTTTCAGTTTTTTAACTTCTAATGTTTTCAATTCTTTCAATTTTTTGAAATTTTTGATTTTTTTAGTTTTTTCGTTATTATCCACATTGACAATACTATCAATATGAGCAATTTTTTCAGTTTTTTTAACTTTTCTGATTTTGTCAGTTTTTTCAATTTTTTCAATTTTTTGAAATTTTTTAGTTTTATCGATACTATGAAGTTTGTTGATATTATCAACATTGTCAATACTATCAAAATTAGCCATTTCTTCAGTTTTTTTAACTTTTCTGATTTTTTCAATTTTCTGAAATTTTTCAGTTTTATCGATACTATCAACATAGTTGGTATTATCAACATTGTCAATACTATCAATATTAGCCATTTTTTCAGTTTTTCAACTTTTCTATTATTTTCAAATTTTTCAATTTTTTGAATTTGTTGAATTTTTTGAATTTTTTTAGTTTTTTCGATATTATCCACATTGTTGATATTA
Organism: Megachile ligniseca; assembly: GCA_945859555.1. Classification (NCBI taxonomy): domain Eukaryota; kingdom Metazoa; phylum Arthropoda; class Insecta; order Hymenoptera; family Megachilidae; genus Megachile; species Megachile ligniseca. The sequence continues at coordinate 33,398 of CAMAOC010000475.1, forward strand.
TCAGCATTGACAATACTATCAATATGAGCAGTTTTTTCAGTTCTTTTAACTTTTCTCATTTTTTCAATTTTTTCAATTTTTTCAATTTTTTGAAATTTTTTAGTTTTATCGATACTATGAAGTTTGTTGATATAATCAACATTGTAAATACTATCAATATTAGCCACTTTTTCAATTTTTTGAAATTTTTCAGTTTTATCGATACTATCAACATTGTCAATACTATCAATATTAGCCATTTTTTCAGTTTTTTTAATTTTTCTGATTTTTTCAATTTTTTCAATTTTTTGAAATTTTACAGTTTTATCGATACTATCAACACGGTTGATATTATCAAATTTGTCAATACTATCAATATTAGCCATTTTTCAGTTTTTTTGACCACATTTTCTCATTTTTTCAATTTTTCAATTCTTCCAATTTTTTCAAATTTTTCAGTTTTATCGATACTTTCAACATTGTTGATATTATCAACATTGTCAATACTATCAAAATTAGCCATTTCTTCAGTTTTTTTAACTTTTCTGATTTTTTCAATTTTCTGAAATTTTTCAGTTTTATCGATACTCTCAACATTGTTGGTATTATCAACATTGTCAATACTATCAATATTAGCCATTTTTTCAGTTTTTTAACTTTTCTAATTTTTTCAATTTTTTCAATTTTTTGAAATTTTTTAGTTTTATCGACACTATGAAGTTTGTTGATATTATCAAGATTGTAAATACTATCAATATTAGCCATTTTTTCAGTTTTTTTAACTATTCTGATTTTTTCAATTTTTTCAATTTTTTGAAATTTTTCAGTTTTATCGATACTTTCAACATTGTTGATATTATCAACATTGTCAGTACTATCAATATTAGCCATTTTTTTCAGTTTTTTTAACTTTTCTGATTTTTTCAATTTTTTGAAATTTTCTGTTTTATCGATACTATCAACATTGTCAATAATATCAATATTAGCCATTTTTTCAGTTTTTTTAATTTTTCTGATTTTTTCAATTTTTTCAATTTTTTGAAATTTTACAGTTTTATCGATACTATCAACACGGTTGATATTATCAAATTTGTCAATACTATCAATATTAGCCATTTTTCAGTTTTTTTGACCACATTTTCTCATTTTTTCAATTTTTCCACATTTTTCAGTTTTCTTATTTTTTTCAATTTTTCAATTCTTCCAATTTTTTCAAATTTTTCAGTTTTATCGATACTTTCAACATTGTTGATATTATCAACATTGTCAATACTATCAAAATTAGCCATTTCTTCAGTTTTTTTAACTTTTCTGATTTTTTCAATTTTCTGAAATTTTTCAGTTTTATCGATACTTTCAACATTGTTGATATTATCAACATTGTCAGTACTATCAATATTAGCCATTTTTTTCAGTTTTTTTAACTTTTCTGATTTTTTCAATTTTTTGAAATTTTCTGTTTTATCGATACTATCAACATTGTCAATAATATCAATATTAGCCATTTTTTCAGTTTTCTTAACTTTTCTGATGTTTTCAATTTTTTGAATTTTTTGAATTTTTTGAATTTTTTCCTTTTTTTCAATTTTTTCAATTTTTTCAATTTTTTGAAATTTTTTAGTTTTATCGATACTATGAAGTTTGTTGATATTATCAACATTGTAAGCACTATCAATATTAGCAATTT
>CAMAOC010000476.1:0-35050 GCA_945859555.1 Megachile ligniseca
ACAGTTATATCGATAATAATAATAATAATAGGGATAATAATAACAGTTATAGCGATAATAATAATAGTAATAAGGATAATAATAACAGGTATAGCGATAATAATAATAATAATAATAATAAGGATAATAATAATAGTTATAAGGATAAAGACAAGAGGAATAGGGATAATGGTAATCGTAACAAGAATAATAATAACAGTTATAGCGATAATAATAATAGTATTAAGGATAATAATAACAGTTATAGCGATAATACTAATAGTAATAAGGATAATAATAATAATAATAATAAGGATAATAATAATAGTTATAAGGATAAAGACAAGAGTAATACGGATAGTAACAATAGAATAAGGATAATAATAACAGTTTTAGCGATAATAATAATAGTCATAAGGATAATGATAATAGTTATAAGGATAAAGACAAGAGTAATAGGGATAGTAACAATAGAATAAGCATAATAATAACAGTTATAGCGATAATAATAATAGTAATAAGGATAATAATAACAGTTATAGCGATAATAATAATAGTACTAAGGATAAAGGCAAGAGTAATACGGACAGTAATAATAGTAACAAGAATAATAATAATAACAGTTATAGCGATAATAATAATAGTCATAAGGATAATGATAATAGTTATATGGATAAAGACAACAGTAATAGGGATAGTAACAATAGAATAAGCATAATAATAACAGTTATAGCGATAATAATAATAGTAATAAGGATAATAATAACAGTTATAGCGATAATAATAATAATAATAAGGATAATAATAATAGTTATAAGGATAAAGACAAGAGGAATAGGGATAATAGTAATAGTAATAAGAATAATAAGAACAGTTATAGCGATAATAATAATAATAATAAGGATAATAATAATAGGTATAAGGAGAAAGACAAGAGGAATAGGGATAATAATAATAGTAACAAGAATAATAATAACAGTTATAGCGATAATAATAAAAGTATTAAGGATAATAATAACTGTTATAGCGATAATAATAATAATAATAAGGATAATAATAATAGTTATAAGGATAAAGACAAGAGGAATAGGGATAATAGTAATAGTAATAAGAATAATAAGAACAGTTATAGCGATAATAGTAATAATAATAAGGATAATAATAATGGTTATAAGGATAAAGACAAGACGAATAGGGATAATGGTAATAGTAATAAGAATAATAACAACAGTTATAGCGATAATAATAATAATAATAAGGATAATAATAACAGTTATAGCGATAATAATAATAGTAATAAGGATAATAATAACAGGTATAGCGATAATAATAGTAATAATAATAAGGATAATAATAATAGTTATAAGGAAAAAGACAAGAGGAATAGGGATAATGGTAATAGTAATAAGAATAATAATAACAGTTATAGCGATAATAATAATAATAATAAGGATAATAATAATGGTTATAAGGAGAAAGACAAGAGTAATAGAGATAGTAACAATAGAATAAGCATAATAATAACAGTTATAGCGATAATAATAATAGTTATAAGGAGAAAGACAAGAGGAATAGGGCTAATAAAAATAGTAACAAGAATAATAACAACAGTTGTAGCGATAATAATAATAATAATAAGGATAGTAATAATAGTTATAAGGAGAAAGACAAGAGGAATAGGGATAATAATAATAGTAACAAGAATAATAATAACAGTTATAGCGGTAATAATAATAGTATTAAGGATAAAGGTAAGAGTAATACGGCCGGTAATAATAGTAACAAGAATAATAATAACAGTTATAGCGATAATAATAAAAGTATTAAGGATAATAATAACTGTTATAGCGATAATAATAATAATAATAAGGATAATAATAATAATTATAAGGAGAAAGACAAGAGGAATAGGGATAATAGTAATAGTAATAAGAATAATAATAACAGTTATAGCGATAATAATAATAATAATAAGGATAGTACTAATAGTTATAAGGAGAAAGACAAGAGGAATAGGGATAATAGTAATAGTAATAAGAATAATAATAACAGTTATAGCGATAATAATAATAGTTATAATGATAAAGGCAAGAGTAATACGGATAGTAACAATAGAATAAACATAATAATAACAGTTATAGCGATAATAATAATAGTAATAAGAATAATAATAACAGCTTTAGCGATAATAATAATAATAATAATAAGGATAATAAAGATGGTTATAAGGATAAAGACAAGAGGAATAGGGATAATGGTAATAGTAATAAGAATAATAACAACAGTTATAGCGATAATAATAATAATAATAAGGATAAAAATAATAGTTATAAGGAGAAAGACAAGAGGAATAGGGATAATAGTAATAGTAATAAGAATAATAATAACAGTTATAGCGATAATAATAATAATAATAAGGATAGTAATAATAGTTATAAGGAGAAAGACAAGAGGAATAGGGCTAATAAAAATAGTAACAAGAATAATAACAACAGTTATAGCGATAATAATAGTAATAATAATAAGGATAATAATAATAGTTATAAGGAAAACGACAAGAGGAATAGGGATAATGGTAATAGTAATAAGAATAATAATAACAGTTATAGCGATAATAATAATAATAATAAGGATAATAATAATGGTTATAAGGAGAAAGACAAGAGTAATAGAGATAGTAACAATAGAATAAGCATAATAATAACAGTTATAGCGATAATAATAATTGTAATAAGAATAATAATAACAGTTATAGCGATAATAATAATAATAATAGGGATAATAATAATAGATATAAGGATAAAGACAAGAGGAATAGGGATAATAGTAATAGTAATAATAATAATAATAACAGTTATAGCGATAATAATTATAATAATAAGGATAATAATATCTGTTATAGCGGTAATAATAATAGTAATAAGGATAATAATAACAGGTATAGCGATAATAATAATAATAATAATAAGGATTATAATAATAGTTATAAGGATAAAGACAAGAGGAATAGGGATAATAATAATAGTAATAAGAATAATAATAACAGTTATAGCGATAATAATAATAGTTATAAGGAGAAAGACAAGAGGAATAGGGCTAATAAAAATAGTAACAAGAATAATAACAACAGTTATAGCGATAATAATAATAATAATAAGGATAGTAATAATAGTTATAAGGAGAAAGACAAGAGGAATAGGGATAATAGTAATAGTAATAAGAATAATAACAACAGTTATAGCGATAATAATAATAATAATGAGGATAATAATAATAGTTATAAGGAGAAAGACAAGAGGAATAGGGATAATGGTAATAGTAATAAGAATAATAACAACAGTTATAGCGATAATAATAATAATAATAAGGATAATAATAATAGTTATAAGGAGAAAGACAAGAGGAATAGGGATAATAGTAATAGTAATAAGAATAATAATAACAGTTATAGCGATAATAATAATAGTTATAATGATAAAGGCAAGAGTAATACGGATAGTAACAATAGAATAAACATAATAATAACAGTTATAGCGATAATAATAATAGTAATAAGGATAATAATAACAGTTATAGCGATAATAATAATAATAATAAGGATAATAATAATAGTTAGAAGGATAAAGACAAGAGGAATAGGGATAATAGTAATAGTAATAAGATTAATAATAACAGTTATATCGATAATAATAATAATAATAGGGATAATAATAACAGTTATAGCGATAATAATAATAGTAATAAGGATAATAATAACAGGTATAGCGATAATAATAATAATAATAATAAGGATAATAATAATAGTTATAAGGATAAAGACAAGAGGAATAGGGATAATGGTAATAGTAATAAGAACAATAATAACAGTTATAGCGATAATAATAATAATAATAAGGATAATAATAATGGTTATAAGGATAAAGACAAGATGAATAGGGATAATGGTAATAGTAATAAGAATAATAACAACAGTTATAGCGATAATAATAATAATAATAAGGATAATAATAATAGTTATAAGGAGAAAGACAAGAGGAATAGGGATAATAATAATAGTAACAAGAATAATAATAACAGTTATAGCGATAATAATAATAATAATAAGGATAATAATAACAGTTATAGCGATAATAATAATAGTAATAAGGATAATAATAACAGGTATAGCGATAATAATAACAATAATAATAAGGATAATAATAATAGTTATAAGGTAAAAGACAAGAGGAATAGGGATAATGGTAATAGTAATAAGAATAATAATAACAGTTATAGCGATAATAATAATAGTTATAATGATAAAGGCAAGAGTAATACGGACAGTAATAATAGTAACAAGAATAATAATAATAACAGTTATAGCGGTAATAATAATAGTCATAAGGATAATGATAATAGTTATAAGGATAAAGACAAGAGTAATAGGGATAGTAACAATAGAATAAGGATAGTAATAACAGTTATAGCGATAATAATAATAGTAACAAGAATAATAACAACAGTTATAGCGATAATAATAATAATAATAAGGATAATAATAATAGTTATAAGGGGAAAGACAAGAGGAATAGGGATAATAATAATAGTAACAAGAATAATAACAACAGTTATAGCGATAATAATAATAATAATAAGGATAGTAATAATAGTTATAGGGAGAAAGACAAGAGGAATAGGGATAATAATAATAGTAACAAGAATAATAACAACAGTTATAGCGATAATAATAATAATAATAAGGATAATAATAATAGTTATAAGGAGAAAGACAAGAGGAATAGGGAAAATAATAATAGTAACAAGAATAATAATAACAGTTATAGCGATAATAATAATAATAATAAGGATAATAATAACAGTTATAGCGATAATAATAATAGTAATAAGGATAATAATAACAGGTATAGCGATAATAATAATAATAATAATGAGGATAATAATAATAGTTATAAGGAAAAAGACAAGAGGAATAGGGATAATGGTAATAGTAATAAGAATAATAATAACAGTTATAGCGATAATAATAATAGTTATAATGATAAATGCAAGAGTAATACGGACAGTAATAATAGTAACAAGAATAATAATAATAACAGTTATAGCGATAATAATAATAGTCATAAGGATAATGATAATAGTTATAAGGATAAAGACAAGAGTAATATGGATAGTAACAATAGAATAAGCATAATAATAACAGTTATAGCGATAATAATAATAATAATAAGGATAATAATAATAGTTATAAGGATAAAGACAAGAGGAATAGGGATAATAGTAATAGTAATAAGAATAATAATAACAGTTATAGCGATAAAAATAATAATAAGGATAATAATAACAGTTATAGCGATAATAATAATAGTAATAAGGATAATAATAACAGGTATAGCGATAATAATAATTATAATAATAAGGATAATAATAATAGTTATAAGGATAAAGACAAGAGGAATAGGGATAATAGTAGTAGTAATAGGAATAATAATAACAGTTATAGCGATAATAATAATAATAATAAGGATAATAATAACAGTTATAGCGATAATAATAATAGTAATAAGGATAATAATAACAGGTATAGCGATAATAATAATTATAATAATAAGGATAAAGACAAGAGGAATAGGGATAATGGTAATAGTAATAAGAATAATAATAACAGTTATAGCGATAATAATAATAGTATTAAGAATAATAATAACAGTTATAGCGATAATAATTATAATAATAAGGATAATAATAATAGTTATAAGGAGAAAGACAAGAGGAATAGGGATAATAATAGTAGTAACAAGAATAATAATAACAGTTGTAGCGATAATAATAATAGTTATAATGATAAAGGCAAGAGTAATACGGACAGTAATAATAGTAACAAGAATAATAATAATAACAGTTATAGCGATAATAATAATAGTCATAAGGATAATGATAATAGTTATAAGGATAAAGACAAGAGTAATAGGGATAGTAACAATAGAATAAGCATAATAATAACAGTTATAGCGATGATAATAATAGTAATAAGGATAATAATAACAGTTATAGCGATAATAATAATAATAATAAGGATAATAATAATAGTTATAAGGATAAAGACAAGAGGAATAGGGATAATAGTAATAGTAATAAGAATAATAATAACAGTTATAGCGATAATAATAATAATAATAAGGATAATAATAACAGTTATAGCGATAATAATAATAGTTATAAGGAGAAAGACAAGAGGAATAGGGATAATAATAATAGTAACAAGAATAATAACAACAGTTATAGCGATAATAATAATAATAATAAGGATAATAATAATAGTTATAAGGAGAAAGACAAGAGGAATAGGGAAAATAATAATAGTAATAAGAATAATAATAACAGTTATAGCGATAATAATAATAGTAATAAGGATAATAATAACAGGTATAGCGATAATAATAATAATAATAATAAGGATAATAATAATAGTTATAAGGAAAAAGACAAGAGGAATAGGGATAATGGTAATAGTAATAAGAATAATAATAACAGTTATAGCGATAATAATAATAGTTATAATGATAAAGGCAAGAGTAATACGGACAGTAATAATAGTAACAAGAATAATAATAATAACAGTTATAGCGATAATAATAATAGTCATAAGGATAATGATAATAGTTATAAGGATAAAGACAAGAGTAATATGGATAGTAACAATAGAATAAGCATAATAATAACAGTTATAGCGATAATAATAATAGTAATAAGGATAATAATAACAGTTATAGCGATAATAATAATAATAATAAGGATAATAATAATAGTTATAAGGATAAAGACAAGAGTAATAGGGATAGTAACAATTGAATAACCATAATAATAACAGTTATAGCGATAATAATAATAGTAATAAGGATAATAATAATAGTTATAAGGATAAAGACAAGGGCAATAGGGATAATAATAATAGTAATAAGAATAATAATAACAGTTATTAGCGATAATAATAATAGTTATAAGGATAAAGACAAGAGTAATACGGATAGTAACAATAGAATAAGGATAGTAATAACAGTTATAACGATAATAATAATAGTAATAACAATAATAATAACAGTTATAGCGATAATAATAATAGTAATAAGGATTAATAATAATAGTTATATGGATAATAATAATAGTTGTAAGGAGAAAGACAAGAGGAATAGGGATAATAATAATAGAATAAGCATGATAATAACAGTTATAGCGATAATAATAATGGTAATAACAATAATAATAACAGCTATAGCGGTAATAATAATAGTAATAAGAATAATAATAACAGTTATAGCGATAATAGTAATAGTTATAAGGAGAAAGACAAGAGGAATAGGGCTAATAAAAATAGTAACAAGAATAATAACAACAGTTATAGCGATAATAATAATAATAATAAGGATAGTAATAATAGTTATAAGGGGAAAGACAAGAGGAATAGGGATAATAATAATAGTAACAAGAATAATAACAACAGTTATAGCGATAATAATAATAATAATAAGGATAGTAATAATAGTTATAAGGAGAAAGACAAGAGGAATAGGTATAATATAATAGTAACAAGAATAATAATAACAGTTATAGCGATAATAATAATAGTATTAAGGATAAAGACAAGAGTAATACGGATAGTAACAATAGTAACAAGAATAATAATAACAGTTATAGCGATAATAATAATAGTATTAAGGATAATAATAACAGTTATAGCGATAATAATAATAATAATAAGGATAATAATAATAGTTGTAAGGAGAAAGACAAGAGGAATAGGGATAATAATAATAGAATAAGCATGATAATAACAGTTATAGCGATAATAATAATGGTAATAACAATAATAATAACAGCTATAGCGGTAATAATAATAGTAATAAGAATAATAATAACAGTTATAGCGATAATAGTAATAGTTATAAGGAGAAAGACAAGAGGAATAGGGCTAATAAAAATAGTAACAAGAATAATAACAACAGTTATAGCGATAATAATAATAATAATAAGGATAGTAATAATAGTTATAAGGAGAAAGACAAGAGGAATAGGGATAATAATAATAGTAACAAGAATAATAACAACAGTTATAGCGATAATAATAATAATAATAAGGATAGTAATAATAGTTATAAGGAGAAAGACAAGAGGAATAGGGATAATAATAATAATAATAAGGATAATAATAACAGTTATAGCGATAATAATAATAGTAATAAGGATAATAATGACAGGTATAGCGATAATAACAATTATAATAATAAGGATAATAATAATAGTTATAAGGAGAAAGACAAGAGGAATAGGGATAATAATAATAGTAACAAGAATAATAACAACAGTTATAGCGATAATAATAATAATAATAAGGATAATAATAATAGTTATAAGGAGAAAGACAAGAGGAATAGGGAAAATAATAATAGTAATAAGAATAATAATAACAGTTATAGCGATAATAATAATAGTAATAAGGATAATAATAACAGGTATAGCGATAATAATAATAATAATAATAAGGAAAATAATAATAGTTATAAGGAAAAAGACAAGAGGAATAGGGATAATGGTAATAGTAATAAGAATAATAATAACAGTTATAGCGATAATAATAATAGTTATAATGATAAAGGCAAGAGTAATACGGACAGTAATAATAGTAACAAGAATAATAATAATAACAGTTATAGCGATAATAATAATAGTCATAAGGATAATGATAATAGTTATAAGGATAAAGACAAGAGTAATATGGATAGTAACAATAGAATAAGCATAATAATAACAGTTATAGCGATAATAATAATAGTAATAAGGATAATAATAACAGTTATAGCGATAATAATAATAATAATAAGGATAATAATAATAGTTATAAGGATAAAGACAAGAGGAATAGGGATAATAGTAATAGTAATAAGAATAATAATAACAGTTATAGCGATAATAATAATAATAAGGATAATAATAACAGTTATAGCGATAATAATAATAGTAATAAGGATAATAATAACAGGTATAGCGATAATAATAATTATAATAATAAGGATAATAATAATAGTTATAAGGATAAAGACAAGAGGAATAGGGATAATGGTAATAGTAATAAGAATAATAATAACAGTTATAGCGATAATAATAATAGTATTAAGAATAATAATAACAGTTATAGCGATAATAATAATAGTAATAAGGATAATAATAATAGTTATAAGGATAAAGACAAGAGTAATAGGGATAGTAACAATAGAATAACCATAATAATAACAGTTATAGCGATAATAATAATAGTAATAAGGATAATAATAATAGTTATAAGGATAAAGACAAGGGCAATAGGGATAATAATAATAGTAATAAGAATAATAATAACAGTTATTAGCGATTATAATAATAGTTATAAGGATAAAGACAAGAGTAATACGGATAGTAACAATAGAATAAGGATAGTAATAACAGTTATAACGATAATAATAATAGTAATAACAATAATAATAACAGTTATAGCGATAATAATAATAGTAATAAGGATTAATAATAATAGGTATATGGATAATAATAATAGTTGTAAGGAGAAAGACAAGAGGAATAGGGATAATAATAATAGAATAAGCATGATAATAACAGTTATAGCGATAATAATAATGGTAATAACAATAATAATAACAGCTATAGCGGTAATAATAATAGTAATAAGAATAATAATAACAGTTATAGCGATAATAGTAATAGTTATAAGGAGAAAGACAAGAGGAATAGGGCTAATAAAAATAGTAACAAGAATAATAACAACAGTTATAGCGATAATAATAATAATAATAAGGATAGTAATAATAGTTATAAGGGGAAAGACAAGAGGAATAGGGATAATAATAATAGTAACAAGAATAATAATAACAGTTATAGCGATAATAATAATAGTTATAATGATAAATGCAAGAGTAATACGGACAGTAATAATAGTAACAAGAATAATCATAATAACAGTTATAGCGATAATAATAATAGTCATAAGGATAATGATAATAGTTATAAGGATAAAGACAAGAGTAATAGGGATAGTGACAATAGAATAAGCATAATAATAACAGTTATAGCGATAATAATAATAGTAATAAGGATAATAATAACAGTTATAGCAATAATAATAATAATAATAAGGATAATAATAATAGTTATAAGGATAAAGACAAGAGGAATAGGGATAATAGTAGTAGTAATAGGAATAATAATAACAGTTATAGCGATAATAATAATAATAATAAGGATAATAATAACAGTTATAGCGATAATAATAATAGTAATAAGGATAATAATAACAGTTATAGCGATAATAATAATAGTATTAAGGATAATAATAACAGTTATAGCGATAATAATAATGGTAATAACAATAATAATAACAGCTATAGCGGTAATAATAATAGTAATAAGAATAATAATAACAGTTATAGCGATAATAGTAATAGTTATAAGGAGAAAGACAAGAGGAATAGGGCTAATAAAAATAGTAACAAGAATAATAACAACAGTTATAGCGATAATAATAATAATAATAAGGATAGTAATAATAGTTATAAGGAGAAAGACAAGAGGAATAGGGATAATAGTAATAGTAATAAGAATAATAATAACAGTTATAGCGATAATAATAATAATAAGGATAATAATAACAGTTATAGCGATAATAATAATAGTAATAAGGATAATAATAACAGGTATAGCGATAATAATAATTATAATAATAAGGATAATAATAATAGTTATAAGGATAAAGACAAGAGGAATAGGGATAATGGTAATAGTAATAAGAATAATAATAACAGTTATAGCGATAATAATAATAGTATTAAGAATAATAATAACAGTTATAGCGATAATAATAATAGTAATAAGGATAATAATAATAGTTATAAGGATAAAGACAAGAGTAATAGGGATAGTAACAATAGAATAACCATAATAATAACAGTTATAGCGATAATAATAATAGTAATAAGGATAATAATAATAGTTATAAGGATAAAGACAAGGGCAATAGGGATAATAATAATAGTAATAAGAATAATAATAACAGTTATTAGCGATAATAATAATAGTTATAAGGATAAAGACAAGAGTAATACGGATAGTAACAATAGAATAAGGATAGTAATAACAGTTATAACGATAATAATAATAGTAATAACAATAATAATAACAGTTATAGCGATAATAATAATAGTAATAAGGATTAATAATAATAGGTATATGGATAATAATAATAGTTGTAAGGAGAAAGACAAGAGGAATAGGGATAATAATAATAGAATAAGCATGATAATAACAGTTATAGCGATAATAATAATGGTAATAACAATAATAATAACAGCTATAGCGGTCATAATAATAGTAATAAGAATAACAATAACAGTTATAGCGATAATAGTAATAGTTATAAGGAGAAAGACAAGAGGAATAGGGCTAATAAAAATAGTAACAAGAATAATAACAACAGTTATAGCGATAATAATAATAATAATAAGGATAGTAATAATAGTTATAAGGGGAAAGACAAGAGGAATAGGGATAATAATAATAGTAACAAGAATAATAATAACAGTTATAGCGATAATAATAATAGTTATAATGATAAATGCAAGAGTAATACGGACAGTAATAATAGTAACAAGAATAATCATAATAACAGTTATAGCGATAATAATAATAGTCATAAGGATAATGATAATAGTTATAAGGATAAAGACAAGAGTAATAGGGATAGTGACAATAGAATAAGCATAATAATAACAGTTATAGCGATAATAATAATAGTAATAAGGATAATAATAACAGTTATAGCAATAATAATAATAATAATAAGGATAATAATAATAGTTATAAGGATAAAGACAAGAGGAATAGGGATAATAGTAGTAGTAATAGGAATAATAATAACAGTTATAGCGATAATAATAATAATAATAAGGATAATAATAACAGTTATAGCGATAATAATAATAGTAATAAGGATAATAATAACAGGTATAGCGATAATAATAATAATAATAAGGATAATAATAATAGTTGTAAGGAGAAAGACAAGAGGAATAGGGATAATAATAATAGAATAAGCATGATAATAACAGTTATAGCGATAATAATAATCGTAATAACAATAATAATAACAGTTATAGCGATAATAATAATAGTAATAAGAATAATAATAACAGTTATAGCGATAATAATAATAGTATTAAGAATAATAATAACAGTTATAGCGATAATAATAATAGTAATAAGGATAATAATAATAATAGTTATAAGGATAAAGACAAGAGTAATAGGGATAGTAACAATAGAATAACCATAATAATAACAGTTATAGCGATAATAATAATAGTAATAAGGATAATAATAATAGTTATAAGGATAAAGACAAGGGCAATAGGGATAATAATAATAGTAATAAGAATAATAATAACAGTTATTAGCGATAATAATAATAGTTATAAGGATAAAGACAAGAGTAATAAGGATAGTAACAATAGAATAAGGATAGTAATAACAGTTATAACGATAATAATAATAGTAATAACAATAATAATAACAGTTATAGCGATAATAATAATAGTAATAAGGATTAATAATAATAGTTATATGGATAAAGACAAGAGTAATACGGATAGTAACAATAGAATAAGGATAATAATAACAGTTATAGAGATAATAATAATAGTAACAAGAATAATAACAACAGTTATAGCGATAATAATAATAATAATAAGGATAGTAATAATAGTTATAAGGAGAAAGACAAGAGGAATAGGTATAATATAATAGTAACAAGAATAATAATAACAGTTATAGCGATAATAATAATAGTATTAAGGATAAAGACAAGAGTAATACGGATGGTAACAATAGTAACAAGAATAATAATAACAGTTATAGCGATAATAATAATAGTTATACGGATAAAGACAAGAGTAATACGGATAGTAACAATAGAATAAGGATAGTAATAACAGTTATAACGATAATAATAATAGTAATAACAATAATAATAACAGTTATAGCGAGAATAATAGTAGTAATAAGGATTAATAATAATAGTTATATGGATAAAGACAAGCGTAATACGGATAGTAACAATAGAATAAGGATAATAATAACAGTTATAGCGATAATAATAATAGTAACAAGAATAATAACAACAGTTATAGCGATAATAATAATAATAATAAGGATAATAATAATAGTTATAAGGGGAAAGACAAGAGGAATAGGGATAATAATAATAGTAACAAGAATAATAACAACAGTTATAGCGATAATAATAATAATAATAAGGATAGTAATAATAGTTATAAGGAGAAAGACAAGAGGAATAGGTATAATATAATAGTAACAAGAATAATAATAACAGTTATAGCGATAAGAATAATAGTATTAAGGATAAAGACAAGAGTAATACGGATAGTAACAATAGTAACAAGAATAATAATAACAGTTATAGCGATAATAATAATAGTATTAAGGATAATAATAACAGTTATAGCGATAATAATAATAATAATAAGGATAATAATAATAGTTGTAAGGAGAAAGACAAGAGGAATAGGGATAATAATAATAGAATAAGCATGATAATAACAGTTATAGCGGTAATAATAATAGTAATAAGAATAATAATAACAGTTATAGCGATAATAGTAATAGTTATAAGGAGAAAGACAAGAGGAATAGGGCTAATAAAAATAGTAACAAGAATAATAACAACAGTTATAGTGATAATAATAATAATAATAAGGATAGTAATAATAGTTATAAGGAGAAAGACAAGAGGAATAGGGATAATAATAATAGTAACAAGAATAATAACAACAGTTATAGCGTTAATAATAATAATAATAAGGATAATAATAATAGTTATAAGGAGAAAGAAAAGAGGAATAGGGAAAATAATAATAGTAACAAGAATAATAATAACAGTTATAGCGATAATAATAATAATAATAAGGATAATAATAACAGTTATAGCCATAATAATAATAGTAATAAGGATAATAATAACAGGTATAGCGATAATAATAATAATAATAATAAGGATAATAATAATAGTTATAAGGAAAAAGACAAGAGGAATAGGGATAATGGTAATAGTAATAAGAATAATAATAACAGTTATAGCGATAATAATAATAGTCATAAGGATAATGATAATAGTTATAAGGATAAAGACAAGAGTAATAGGGATAGTGACAATAGAATAAGCATAATAATAACAGTTATAGCGATAATAATAATAGTAATAAGGATAATAATAACAGTTATAGCGATAATAATAATAATAATAAGGATAATAATAATAGTTATAAGGATAAAGACAAGAGGAATAGGGATAATAGTAATAGTAATAAGAATAAAAATAACAGTTATAGCGATAATAATAATAATAATAAGGATAATAATAACAGTTATAGCGATAATAATAATAGTAATAAGGATAATAATGACAGGTATAGCGATAATAACAATTATAATAATAAGGATAATAATAATAGTATTAAGGATAAAGACAAGAGTAATACGGATGGTAACAATAGTAACAAGAATAATAATAACAGTTATAGCGATAATAATAATAGTATTAAGGATAAAGACAAGAGTAATACGGATGGTAACAATAGTAACAAGAATAATAATAACAGTTATAGCGATAATAATAATAGTATTAAGGATAATAACAACAGTTATAGCGATAATAATAATAATAAGGATAGTAATAATAGTTATAAGGAGAAAGACAAGAGGAATAGGGATAATAATAATAGCAACAAGAATAATAACAACAGTTATAGCGATAATAATAATAATAATAAGGATAATAATAATAGTTATAAGGAGAAAGACAAGAGGAATAGGGATAATAATAGTAGTAACAAGAATAATAATAACAGTTATAGCGATAATAATAATAGTATTAAGGATAAAGGCAAGAGTAATACGGACAGTAATAATAGTAACAAGAATAATAATAACAGTTATAGCGATAATAATAATAGTATTAAGGATAATAACAACAGTTATAGCGATAATAATAATAATAAGGATAGTAATAATAGTTATAAGGAGAAAGACAAGAGGAATAGGGATAATAATAATAGTAACAAGAATAATAACAACAGTTATAGCGATAATAATAATAATAATAAGGATAATAATAATAGTTATAAGGAGAAAGACAAGAGGAATAGGGATAATAATAGTAGTAACAAGAATAATAATAACAGTTATAGCGATAATAATAATAGTATTAAGGATAAAGGCAAGAGTAATACGGACAGTAATAATAGTAACAAGAATAATAATAACAGTTATAGCGATAATAACATAGATATAAGGATAAAGACAAGAGGAATAGGGATAATAGTAATAGTAATAAGAATAATAATAACAGTTATAGCGATAATAATAATAATAATAAGGATAATAATAACAGTTATAGCGATAATAGTAATAGTAATAAGGATAATAATGACAGGTATAGCGATAATAACAATTATAATAATAAGGATAATAATAATAGTTATAAGGAGAAAGACAAGAGGAATAGGGATAATGGTAATAGTAATAAGAATAATAATAACAGTTATAGCGATAATAATAATAGTTATAATGATAAAGGCAAGAGTAATACGGACAGTAATAATAGTAACAAGAATAATAATAATAACAGTTATAGCGATAATAATAATAGTCATAAGGATAATGATAATAGTTATAAGGATAAAGACAAGAGTAATAGGGATAGTAACAATAGAATAAACATAATAATAACAGTTATAGCGATAATAATAATAGTAATAAGGATAATAATAACAGTTATAGCGATAATAATAATAATAATAAGGATAATAATAATAGTTATAAGGAGAAAGACAAGAGGAATCGGGATAATAGTAATAGTAATAAGAATAATAATAACAGTTATAGCGATAATAATAATAGTTATAATGATAAAGGCAAGAGTAATACGGATAGTAACAATAGAATAAACATAATAATAACAGTTATAGCGATAATAATAATAGTAATAAGGATAATAATAACAGTTATAGCGATAATAATAATAATAATAAGGATAGTAATAATAGTTATAAGGAGAAAGACAAGAGGAATAGGGATAATAATAATAGTAACAAGAATAATAATAACAGCTATAGCGGTAATAATAATAATAATAAGGATAATAATAAATGTTATAGCGGTAATAATAATAGTAATAAGGATAATAATAACAGGTATAGCGATAATAATAATAATAATAATAAGGATAATAATAATAGTTATAAGGATAAAGACAAGAGGAATAGGGATAATGGTAATAGTAATAAGAATAATAGTAACAGTTATAGCGATAATAATAATAATAATAAGGATAATAATAATAGTTATAAGGAGAAAGACAAGAGGAATAGGGATAATAATAATAGTAACAAGAATAATAACAACAGTTATAGCGATAATAATAATAGTAACAAGAATAAT
Organism: Megachile ligniseca; assembly: GCA_945859555.1. Lineage (NCBI taxonomy): Eukaryota > Metazoa > Arthropoda > Insecta > Hymenoptera > Megachilidae > Megachile > Megachile ligniseca. Next base: position 16,531 of record CAMAOC010000476.1, read on the forward strand.
AACAACAGTTATAGCGATAATAATAATAATAATAAGGATAGTACTAATAGTTATAAGGAGAAAGACAAGAGGAATAGGTATAATATAATAGTAACCAGAATAATAATAACAGTTATAGCGATAATAATAATAGTAATAAGGATAATAATAACAGTTATAGCGATAATAATAATAATAATAAGGATAATAATAATAGTTATAAGGATAAAGACAAGAGGAATAGGGATAATAGTAATAGTAATAAGAATAATAATAACAGTTATAGCGATAATAATAATAATAATAAGGATAATAATAACAGTTATAGCGATAATAATAATAGTAATAAGGATAATAATAATAGTTATAAGGATAAAGACAAGAGGAATAGGGATAATAGTAATAGTAATAAGAATAATAATAACAGTTATAGCGATAATAATAATAGTTATAATGATAAAGGCAAGAGTAATACGGATAGTAACAATAGAATAAACATAATAATAACAGTTATAGCGATAATAATAATAGTAACAAGGATAATAATAACAGTTATAGCGATAATAATAATAATAATAAGGATAGTAATAATAGTTATAAGGAGAAAGACAAGAGGAATAGGGATAATAATAATAGTAACAAGAATAATAATAACAGTTATAGCGGTAATAATAATAATAATAAGGATAATAATAACAGTTATAGCGGTAATAATAATAGTAATAAGGATAATAATAACAGGTATAGCGATAATAATAATAATAATAATAAGGATAATAATAACAGTTATAGCGATAATAATAATAATAATAAGGATAATAATAACAGGTATAGCGATAATAATAATAATAATAATAAGGATAATAATAATAGTTATAAGGAAAAAGACAAGAGGAATAGGGATAATGGTAATAGTAATAAGAATAATAATAACAGTTATAGCGATAATAATAATAATAATAAGGATAATAATATTGGTTATAAGGAAAAAGACAAGAGGAATAGGGATAATGGTAATAGTAATAAGAATAATAATAACAGTTATAGCGATAATAACATAGATATAAGGATAAAGACAAGTGGAATAGGGATAATAGTAATAGTAATAAGAATAATAATAACAGTTATAGCGATAATAATAATAATAATAAGGATAATAATAACAGTTATAGCGATAATAATAATAATAATAAGGATAATAATAACAGGTATAGCGATAATAATAATAATAATAATAAGGATAATAATAATAGTTATAAGGAAAAAGACAAGAGGAATAGGGATAATGGTAATAGTAATAAGAATAATAATAACAGTTATAGCGATAATAATAATAATAATAAGGATAATAATATTGGTTATAAGGATAAAGACAAGAGGAATAGGGATAATGGTAATAGTAATTAGAATAATAACAACAGTTATAGCGATAATAATAATAATAATAAGGATAATAATAATAGTTATATGGAGAAAGACAAGAGGAATAGGGATAATAGTAATAGTAATAAGAATAATAATAACAGTTATAGCGATAATAATAATAGTTATAATGATAAAGGCAAGAGTAATACGGATAGTAACAATAGAATAAACATAATAATAACAGTTATAGCGATAATAATAATAGTAATAAGGATAATAATAACAGTTATAGCGATAATAATAATAATAATAATAAGGATAGTAATAATAGTTATAAGGAGAAAGACAAGAGGAATAGGGATAATAATAATAGTAACAAGAATAATAATAACAGTTATAGCGGTAATAATAATAATAATAAGGATAATAATAAATGTTATAGCGGTAATAATAATAGTAATAAGGATAATATAAACAGGTATAGCGATAATAATAATAATAATAATAAGGATAATAATAATAGTTATAAGGATAAAGACAAGAGGAATAGGGATAATGGTAATAGTAATAAGAATAATAGTAACAGTTATAGCGATAATAATAATAATAATAAGGATAATAATAATAGTTATAAGGAGAAAGACAAGAGGAATAGGGATAATAATAATAGTAACAAGAATAATAACAACAGTTATAGCGATAATAATAATAGTAACAAGAATAATAATAACAGTTATAGCGATAATAATAATAATAATAAGGATAGTAATAATAGTTATAAGGAGAAAGACAAGAGGAATAGGTATAATATAATAGTAACAAGAATAATAATAACAGTTATAGCGATAATAATAATAGTATTAAGGATAAAGACAAGAGTAATACGGATAGTAACAATAGTAACAAGAATAATAATAACAGTTATAGCGATAATAATAATAGTATTAAGGATAATAATAACAGTTATAGCGATAATAATAATAATAATAAGGATAATAATAATAGTTGTAAGGAGAAAGACAAGAGGAATAGGGATAATAATAATAGAATAAGCATGATAATAACAGTTATAGCGATAATAATAATCGTAATAACAATAATAATAACAGTTATAGCGATAATAATAATAGTAATAAGAATAATAATAACAGTTATAGCGATAATAATAATAGTTATAAGGAGAAAGACAAGAGGAATAGGCCTAATAAAAATAGTAACAAGAATAATAACAACAGTTATAGCGATAATAATAATAATAATAAGGATAGTAATAACAGTTATAAGGAGAAAGACAAGAGTAATAGAGATAGTAACAATAGAATAAGCATAATAATAACAGTTATAGCGATAATAACATAGATATAAGGATAAAGACAAGAGGAATAGGGATAATAGTAATAGTAATAAGAATAATAATAACAGTTATAGCGATAATAATAATAATAATAAGGATAATAATAACAGTTATAGCGATAATAATAATAATAATAAGGATAATAATAACAGGTATAGCGATAATAATAATAATAATAATAAGGATAATAATAATAGTTATAAGGAAAAAGACAAGAGGAATAGGGATAATGGTAATAGTAATAAGAATAATAATAACAGTTATAGCGATAATAATAATAATAATAAGGATAATAATATTGGTTATAAGGAAAAAGACAAGAGGAATAGGGATAATGGTAATAGTAATAAGAATAATAATAACAGTTATTAGCGATAATAATAATAGTTATAAGGATAAAGACAAGAGTAATACGGATAGTAACAATAGAATAAGGATAATAATAACAGTTATAACGATAATAATAATAGTAATAACAATAATAATAACAGTTATAGCGATAATAATAATAATAATAATAATAATAATAATAGTTATAAGGAGAAAGACAAGAGGAATAGGGATAATAGTAATAGTAATAAGAATAATAATAACAGTTATAGCGATAATAATAATAGTTATAATGATAAAGGCAAGAGTAATACGGATAGTAACAATAGAATAAACATAATAATAACAGTTATAGCGATAATAATAATAGTAATAAGGATAATAATAACAGTTATAGCGATAATAATAATAATAATAAGGATAGTAATAATAGTTATAAGGAGAAAGACAAGAGGAATAGGGATAATAATAATAGTAACAAGAATAATAATAACAGTTATAGCGGTAATAATAATAACAATAAGGATAATAATAACAGTTATAGCGGTAATAATAATAGTAATAAGGATAATAATAACAGGTATAGCGATAATAATAATAATAATAATAAGGATAATAATAATAGTTATAAGGATAAAGACAAGAGGAATAGGGATAATGGTAATAGTAATAAGAATAATAGTAACAGTTATAGCGATAATAATAATAATAATAAGGATAATAATAATAGCTATAAGGAGAAAGACAAGAGGAATAGGGATAATAATAATAGTAACAAGAATAATAACAACAGTTATAGCGATAATAATAATAATAATAAGGATAGTAATAATAGTTATAAGGAGAAAGACAAGAGGAATAGGTATAATATAATAGTAACAAGAATAATAATAACAGTTATAGCGATAATAATAATAGTATTAAGGATAAAGACAAGAGTAATACGGATAGTAACAATAGTAACAAGAATAATAATAACAGTTATAGCGATAATAATAATAGTATTAAGGATAATAATAACAGTTATAGCGATAATAATAATAATAATAAGGATAATAATAGTTGTAAGGAGAAAGACAAGAGGAATAGGGATAATAATAATAGAATAAGCATGATAATAACAGTTATAGCGATAATAATAATCGTAATAACAATAATAATAACAGTTATAGCGATAATAATAATAGTAATAAGAATAATAATAACAGTTATAGCGATAATAATAATAGTTATAAGGAGAAAGACAAGAGGAATAGGGCTAATAAAAATAGTAACAAGAATAATAACAACAGTTATAGCGATAATAATAATAATAATAAGGATAGTAATAACAGTTATAAGGAGAAAGACAAGAGTAATAGAGATAGTAACAATAGAATAAGCATAATAATAACAGTTATAGCGATAATAACATAGATATAAGGATAAAGACAAGAGGAATAGGGATAATAGTAATAGTAATAAGAATAATAATAACAGTTATAGCGATAATAATAATAATAATAAGGATAATAATAACAGTTATAGCGATAATAATAATAATAATAAGGATAATAATAACAGGTATAGCGATAATAATAATAATAATAATAAGGATAATAATAATAGTTATAAGGAAAAAGACAAGAGGAATAGGGATAATGGTAATAGTAATAAGAATAATAATAACAGTTATAGCGATAATAATAATAATAATAAGGATAATAATATTGGTTATAAGGAAAAAGACAAGAGGAATAGGGATAATGGTAATAGTAATAAGAATAATAATAACAGTTATTAGCGATAATAATAATAGTTATAAGGATAAAGACAAGAGTAATACGGATAGTAACAATAGAATAAGGATAATAATAACAGTTATAACGATAATAATAATAGTAATAACAATAATAATAACAGTTATAGCGATAATAATAATAATAACAAGGATAATAATAATAGTTATAAGGAGAAAGACAAGAGGAATAGGGATAATGGTAATAGTAATAAGAATAATAATAACAGTTATAGCGATAATAATAATAATAATAAGGATAATAATATTGGTTATAAGGAAAAAGACAAGAGGAATAGGGATAATGGTAATAGTAATAAGAATAATAATAACAGTTATTAGCGATAATAATAATAGTTATAAGGATAAAGACAAGAGTAATACGGATAGCAACAATAGAATAAGGATAATAATAACAGTTATAACGATAATAATAATAGTAATAACAATAATAATAACAGTTATAGCGATAATAATAATAATAATAAGGATAATAATAATAGTTATAAGGAGAAAGACAAGAGGAATAGGGATAATAGTAATAGTAATAAGGATAATAATAACAGGTATAGCGATAATAATAATAATAATAATAAGGATAATAATAATAGTTATAAGGATAAAGACAAGAGGAATAGGGATAATGGTAATAGTAATAAGAATAATAGTAACAGTTATAGCGATAATAATAATAATAATAAGGATAATAATAATAGTTATAAGGAGAAAGACAAGAGGAATAGGGATAATAATAATAGTAACAAGAATAATAACAACAGTTATAGCGATAATAATAATAGTAACAAGAATAATAACAACAGTTATAGCGTTAATAATAATAATAATAAGGATAGTAATAATAGTTATAAGGAGAAAGACAAGAGGAATAGGTATAATATAATAGTAACAAGAATAATAATAACAGTTATAGCGATAATAATAATAGTATTAAGGATAAAGACAAGAGTAATACGGATAGTAACAATAGTAACAAGAATAATAATAACAGTTATAGCGATAATAATAATAGTATTAAGGATAATAATAACAGTTATAGCGATAATAATAATAATAATAAGGATAATAATAATAGTTGTAAGGAGAAAGACAAGAGGAATAGGGATAATAATAATAGAATAAGCATGATAATAACAGTTATAGCGATAATAATAATCGTAATAACAATAATAATAACAGTTATAGCGATAATAATAATAGAAATAAGAATAATAATAACAGTTATAGCGATAATAATAATAGTTATAAGGAGAAAGACAAGAGGAATAGGGCTAATAAAAATAGTAACAAGAATGATAACAACAGTTATAGCGATAATAATAATAATAATAAGGATAGTAATAACAGTTATAAGGAGAAAGACAAGAGGAATAGGGATAATAGTAATAGTAATAAGAATAATAACAACAGTTATAGCGATAATAATAATAATAATAAGGATAATAATAATAGTTATAAGGAGAAAGACAAGAGGAATAGGGATAATAATAATAGTAACAAGAATAATAACAACAGTTATAGCGATAATAATAATAATAAGGATAGTAATAATAGTTATAAGGAGAAAGACAAGAGGAATAGGGATAATGGTAATAGTAATAAGAATAATAATAACAGTTATAGCGATAATAATAATAATAATAAGGATAATAATAATGGTTATAAGGAGAAAGACAAGAGTAATAGAGATAGTAACAATAGAATAAGCATAATAATAACAGTTATAGCGATAATAATAATAGTAATAAGAATAATAATAACAGTTATCGCGATAATAATAATAATAATAAGGATAATAATAATAGATATAAGGATAAATACAAGAGGAATAGGGATAATAGTAATAGTAATAAGAATAATAATAACAGTTATAGCGATAATAATAATAGTTATAATGATAAAGGGAAGAGTAATACGGACAGTAATAATAGTAACAAGAATAATAATAATAACAGTTATAGCGATAATAATAATAGTCATAAGGATAATGATAATAGTTATAAGGATAAAGACAAGAGTAATAGGGATAGTAACAATAGAATATGCATAATAATAACAGTTATAGCGATAATAATAATAGTAATAAGGATAATAATAACAGTTATAGCGATAATAATAATAATAATAAGGATAATAATAATAGTTATAAGGATAAAGACAAGAGGCATAGGGATAATAGTAATAGTAATAAGAATAATAATAACAGTTATAGCGATAATAATAATAGTTATAATGATAAAGGCAAGAGTAATACGGACAGTAATAATAGTAACAAGAATAATAATAATAACAGTTATAGCGATAATAATAATAGCCATAAGGATAATGATAATAGTTATAAGGATAAAGACAAGAGTAATAGGGATAGTAACAATAGAATAAGCATAATAATAACAGTTATAGCGATAATAATAATAGTAATAAGGATAATAATAACAGTTATAGCGATAATAATAATAATAATAAGGATAATAATAATAGTCATAAGGATAAAGACAAGAGGCATAGGGATAATAGTAATAGTAATAAGAATAATAATAACAGTTATAGCGATAATAATAATAATAATAAGGATAATAATACCAGTTATAGCGATAATAATAATAGTAACAAGGATAATAATAATAGTTATAAGGATAAAGACAAGAGGAATAGGGATAATGGTAATAGTAATAAGAATAATAATAACAGTTATAGCGATAATAATAGTAATAATAATAAGGATAATAATAATGGTTATAAGGATAAAGACAAGACGAATAGGGATAATGGTAATAGTAATAAGAATAATAACAACAGTTATAGCGATAATAATAATAATAATAAGGATAATAATAATAGTTATAAGGAGAAAGACAAGAGGAATAGGGATAATAATAATAGTAACAAGAATAATAATAACAGTTATAGCGGTAATAATAATAGTATTAAGGATAAAGACAAGAGTAATACGGATAGTAACAATAGTAACAAGAATAATAATAACAGTTATAGCGATAATAATAATAGTTATAAGAATAATAATAACAGTTATAGCTTTAATAATAATAGTTATAAGGAGAAAGACAAGAGGAATAGTTCTAATAAAAATAGTAACAAGAATAATAACAACAGTTATAGCGATAATAATAATAATAATAAGGATAGTAATAATAGTTATAAGGAGAAAGACAAGAGGAATAGGGATAATAATAATAGTAACAAGAATAATAACAACAGTTATAGCGATAATAATAATAATAATAAGGATAATAATAATAGTTATAAGGAGAAAGACAAGAGGAATAGGGATAATAATAATAGTAACAAGAATAATAATAACAGTTATAGCGATAATAATAATAGTAATAAGGATAATAATAATAGTTATAAGGATAAAGACAAGAGTAATAGGGATAGTAACAATAGAATAACCATAATAATAACACTTATAGCGATAATAATAATAGTAATAAGGATAATAATAATAGTTATAAGGATAAAGACAAGGGCAATAGGGATAATAATAATAGTAATAAGAATAATAATAACAGTTATTAGCGAAAATAATAATAGTTATAAGGATAAAGACAAGAGTAATACGGATAGTAACAATAGAATAAGGATAATAATAACAGTTATAACGATAATAATAATAGTAATTACAATAATAATAACAGTTATAGCGATAATAATAATAGTATTATGGATAAAGGCAAGAGTAATACGGACAGTAATAATAGTAACAAGAATAATAATAACAGTTATAGCGATAATAATAATAGTAATAAGGATAATAATAATAGTTATAAGGATAAAGACAAGAGTAATAGGGATAGTAACAATAGAATAACCATAATAATAACAGTTATAGCGATAATAATAATAGTAATAAGGATAATAATAATAGTTATAAGGATAAAGACAAGGGCAATAGGGATAATAATAATAGTAATAAGAATAATAATAACAGTTATTAGCGATAATAATAATAGTTATAAGGATAAAGACAAGAGTAATACGGATAGTAACAATAGAATAAGGATAATAATAACAGTTATAACGATAATAATAATAGTAATAACAATAATAATAACAGTTATAGCGAGAATAATAATAGTAATAAGGATTAATAATAATAGTTATATGGAAAAAGACAAGAGTAATACGGATAGTAACAATAGAATAAGGATAATAATAACAGTTATAGCGATAATAATAATAGTAACAAGAATAATAACAACAGTTATAGCGATAATAATAATAATAATAAGGATAATAATAAAAGTTATAAGGAGAAAGACAAGAGGAATAGGGATAATAATAATAGTAACAAGAATAATAATAACAGTTATAGCGATAATAATAATAGTTATAAGGATAAATACAAGAGTAATAGGGATAGTAACAATAGAATAAGCATAATAATAACAGTTATAGCGGTAATAATAATTGTAATAAGAATAATAGTAATAGTAACAAGAATAATAATAACAGTTATAGCGATAATAATAATAGTATTAAGGATAAAGACAAGAGTAATACGGATAGTAACAATAGAATAAGGATAATAATAACAGTTATAGCGATAATAATAATAGTAATTAGAATAATAATAACAGTTATAGCGATAATAATAATAGTTATAAGGAGAAAGACAAGAGGAATAGGGATAGTAATAATAGTAACAAGAATAATAATAACAGTTATAGCGATAATAATAATAGTATTAAGGATAAAGGCAAGAGTAATACGGACAGTAATAATAGTAACAAGAATAATAATAACAGTTATAGCGATAATAATAATAGTAACAAGAATAATAATAACAGTTATAGCGATAATAATAATAGTAATAAAGATAATAATAATAGTTATAAGGATAAAGACAAGGGGAATAGGGATAATAATAATAGTAATAAGAATAATAATAACAGTTGTAGCGATAATAATAATAGTTATAAGGATAAAGACAAGAGTAATACGGATAGTAACAATAGAATAACCATAATAATAACAGTTATAGCGATAATAATAATAGTATTAAGGATAATAATAACAGTTATAGCGATACTGATAATAGTAATAAGGATAATAATAATAGTTATAAGGATAAAGACAAGGGCAATAGGGATTATAAGAATAGTAATAAGAATAATAATAACAGTTATTAGCGATAATAATAATAGTAATAAGAATAATAATAACAGTTATAGCGATAATAATAATAGTAATAAGAATAATAATAACAGTTATAGCGATAATAATAATAATAATAAGGATAATAATAATAGTTATAAGGAGAAAGACAAGAGGAATAGGGCTAATAAAAATAGTAACAAGAATAATAACGACAGTTATAGCGATAATAATAATAATAGTTATAAGGAGAGAGACAAGAGGAATAGGTATAATATAATAGTAACAAGAATAATAATAACAGTTATAGCGATAATAATAATAGTATTAAGGATAAAGACAAGAGTAATACGGATAGTAACAATAGTAACAAGAATAATAATAACAGTTATAGCGATAATAATAATAGTAATAAGAATAATAATAACAGTTATAGCGATAATAATAATAGTTATAAGGAGAAAGACAAGAGGAATAGGGCTAATAAAAATAGTAACAAGAATAATAACAACAGTTATAGCGATAATAATAATAATAATAAGGATAATAATAATAGTTATAAGGAGAAAGACAAGAGGAATAGGGATAATAATAATAGTAACAAGAATAATAATAACAGTTATAGCGATAATAATAATAGTAATAAGGATAATAATAATAGTTATAAGGATAAAGACAAGAGTAATAGGGATAGTAACAATAGAATAACCATAATAATAACAGTTATAGCGATAATAATAATAGTTATAAGGATAAAGACAAGAGTAATACGGATAGTAACAATAGAATAACCATAATAATAACAGTTATAGCGATAATAATAATAGTATTAAGGATAATAATAACAGTTATAGCGATACTGATAATAGTAATAAGGATAATAATAATAGTTATAAGGATAAAGACAAGGGCAATAGCGATAATAATAATAGTAATAAGAATAATAATAACAGTTATAGCGATAATAATAATAATAATAAGGATAATAATAATAGTTATAAGGAGAAAGACAAGAGGAATAGGGCTAATAAAAATAGTAACAAGAATAATAACGACAGTTATAGCGATAATAATAATAATAGTTATAAGGAGAGAGACAAGAGGAATAGGTATAATATAATAGTAACAAGAATAATAATAACAGTTATAGCGATAATAATAATAGTTATAAGGAGAAAGACAAGAGGAATAGGGCTAATAAAAATAGTAACAAGAATAATAACAACAGTTATAGCGATAATAATAATAGTATTAAGGATAAAGACAAGAGTAATACGGATAGTAACAATAGTAACAAGAATAATAATAACAGTTATAGCGATAATAATAATAGTATTAAGGATAATAATAACAGTTATAGCGATAATAATAATAATAATAAGGATAATAATAATAGTTGTAAGGAGAAAGACAAGAGGAATAGGGATAATAATAATAGAATAAGCATGATAATAACAGTTATAGCGATAAATATTAATCATAATAACAATAATAATAACAGTTATAGCGATAATAATAATAGTAATAAGAATAATAATAACAGTTATAGCGATAATAATAATAGTTATAAGGAGAAAGACAAGAGGAATAGGGCTAATGAAAATAGTAACAAGAATAATAACAACAGTTATAGCGATAATAATAATAATAATAAGGATAGTAATAATAGTTATAAGGAGAAAGACAAGAGGAATAGGGATAATGGTAATAGTAATAAGAATAATAATAACAGTTATAGCGATAATAATAATAATAATAAGGATAATAATAATGGTTATCAGGAGAAAGACAAGAGTAATAGAGATAGTAACAATAGAATAAGCATAATAATAACAGTTATAGCGATAATAATGATAGTAATAAGGATAATAATAATAGTTATAAGGATAAAGACAAGAGGAATAGGGATAATGGTAATAGTAATAAGAATAATAATAACAGTTATAGCGATAATAATAGTAATAATAATAAGGATAATAATAATGGTTATAAGGATAAAGACAAGACGAATAGGGATAATGGTAATAGTAATAAGAATAATAACAACAGTTATAGCGATAATAATAATAATAATAAGGATAATAATAATAGTTATAAGGAGAAAGACAAAAGGAATAGGGATAATAGTAATAGTAATAAGAATAATAATAACAGTTATAGCGATAATAATAATAGTTATAATGATAATGGCAAGAGTAATACGGATAGTAACAATAGAATAAACATAATAATAACAGTTATAGCGATAATAATAATAGTAATAAGGATAATAATAACAGTTATAGCGATAATAATAATAGTAATAAGAATAATAATAACAGTTATAGCGATAATAATAATAATAATAAGGATAGTAATAATAGTTATAAGGAGAAAGACAAGAGGAATAGGTATAATATAATAGTAACAAGAATAATAATAACAGTTATAGCGATAATAATAATAGTATTAAGGATAAAGACAAGAGTAATACGGATAGTAACAATAGTAACAAGAATAATAATAACAGTTATAGCGATAATAATAATAGTAATAAGGATAATAATAACAGTTAGAGCGATAATAATAATAGTAATAAGGATAATAATAATAGTTATAAGGATAAAGACAAGGGCAATAGGGATAATAATAATAGTAATAAGAATAATAATAACAGTTATTAGCGATAATAATAATAGTTATAAGGATAAAGACAAGAGTAATACGGATAGTAACAATAGAATAAGGATAATAATAACAGTTATAACGATAATAATAATAGTAATAACAATAATAATAACAGTTATAGCGAGAATAATAATAGTAATAAGGATTAATAATAATAGTTATATGGAAAAAGACAGGAGTAATACGGATAGTAACAATAGAATAAGGATAATAATAACAGTTATAGCAATAATAATAATAGTAACAAGAATAATAACAACAGTTATAGCGATAATAATAATAATAATAAGGATAATAATAAAAGTTATAAGGAGAAAGACAAGAGGAATAGGGATAATAATAATAGTAACAAGAATAATAATAACAGTTATAGCGATAATAATAATAGTATTAAGGATAAAGGCAAGAGTAATACGGACAGTAATAATAGTAACAAGAATAATAATAACAGTTATAGCGATAATAATAATAGTAACAAGAATAATAATAACAGTTACAGCGATAATAATAATAGTAATAAGGATAATAATAATAGTTATAAGGATAAAGACAAGGGGAATAGGGATAATAATAATAGTAATAAGAATAATAATAACAGTTGTAGCGATAATAATAATAGTTATAAGGATAAAGACAAGAGTAATACGGATAGTAACAATAGAATAACCATAATAATAACAGTTATAGCGATAATAATAATAGTATTAAGGATAATAATAACAGTTATAGCGATACTGATAATAGTAATAAGGATAATAATAATAGTTATAAGGATAAAGACAAGGGCAATAGGGATAATAAGAATAGTATTAAGAATAATAATAACAGTTATTAGCGATAATAATAATAGTTATAAGGATAAATACAAGAGTAATAGGGATAGTAACAATAGAATAAGCATAATAATAACAGTTATAGCGATAATAATAATTGTAATAAGAATAATAATAACAGTTATAGCGATAATAATAATAGTAATAAGAATAATAATAACAGTTATTGCGATAATAATAATAATAATAAGGATAATAATAATAGTTATAAGGATAAATACAAGAGGAATAGGGATAATAGTAATAGTAACAAGAATAATAATAACAGTTATAGCGATAGTAATAATAGTTATAAGGAGAAAGACAAGAGGAATAGGTATAATATAATAGTAACAAGAATAATAATAACAGTTATAGCGATAATAATAATAGTATTAAGGATAATGACAAGAGTAATACGGATAGTAACAATAGAATAAGGATAATAATAACAGTTATAGCGATAATAATAATAATAATAAGAATAATAATAACAGTTATAGCGATAATAATAATAGTTATAAGGAGAAAGACAAGAGGAATAGGGATAGTAATAATAGTAACAAGAATAATAATAACAGTTATAGCGATAATAATAATAGTATTAAGGATAAAGGCAAGAGTAATACGGACAGTAATAATAGTAACAAGAATAATAATAACAGTTATAGCGATAATAATAATAGTAACAAGAATAATAATAACAGTTACAGCGATAATAATAATAGTAATAAGGATAATAATAATAGTTATAAGGATAAAGACAAGGGGAATAGGGATAATAATAATAGTAATAAGAATAATAATAACAGTTGTAGCGATAATAATAATAGTTATAAGGATAAAGACAAGAGTAATACGGATAGTAACAATAGAATAACCATAATAATAACAGTTATAGCGATAATAATAATAGTATTAAGGATAATAATAACAGTTATAGCGATACTGATAATAGTAATAAGGATAATAATAATAGTTATAAGGATAAAGACAAGGGCAATAGGGATAATAAGAATAGTATTAAGAATAATAATAACAGTTATTAGCGATAATAATAATAGTTATAAGGATAAATACAAGAGTAATAGGGATAGTAACAATAGAATAAGCATAATAATAACAGTTATAGCGATAATAATAATTGTAATAAGAATAATAATAACAGTTATAGCGATAATAATAATAGTAATAAGAATAATAATAACAGTTATTGCGATAATAATAATAATAATAAGGATAATAATAATAGTTATAAGGATAAATACAAGAGGAATAGGGATAATAGTAATAGTAACAAGAATAATAATAACAGTTATAGCGATAGTAATAATAGTTATAAGGAGAAAGACAAGAGGAATAGGTATAATATAATAGTAACAAGAATAATAATAACAGTTATAGCGATAATAATAATAGTATTAAGGATAATGACAAGAGTAATACGGATAGTAACAATAGAATAAGGATAATAATAACAGTTATAGCGATAATAATAATAATAATAAGAATAATAATAACAGTTATAGCGATAATAATAATAGTTATAAGGAGAAAGACAAGAGGAATAGGGATAGTAATAATAGTAACAAGAATAATAATAACAGTTATAGCGATAATAATAATAGTATTAAGGATAAAGGCAAGAGTAATACGGTCAGTAATAATAGTAACAAGAATAATAATAACAGTTATAGCGATAATAATAATAGTAACAAGAATAATAATAACAGTTATAGCGATAATAATAATAGTAATAAAGATAATAATAATAGTTATAAGGATAAAGACAAGGGGAATAGGGATAATAATAATAGTAATAAGAATAATAATAACAGTTATAGCGATAATAATAATAGTATTAAGGATAATAATAACAGTTATAGCGATAATAATAATAGTTATAAGGAGAAAGACAAAAGGAATAGGGATAATAGTAATAGTAATAAGAATAATAATAACAGTTATAGCGATAATAATAATAGTTATAAGGAGAAAGACAAAAGGAATAGGGATAATAGTAATAGTAATAAGAATAATAATAACAGTTATAGCGATAATAATAATAGTTATAATGATAATGGCAAGAGTAATACGGATAGTAACAATAGAATAAACATAATAATAACAGTTATAGCGATAATAATAATAGTAATAAGGATAATAATAACAGTTATAGCGATAATAATAATAATAATAAGGATAGTAATAATAGTTATAAGGAGAAAGACACGAGGAATAGGGATAATAATAATAGTAACAAGAATAATAATAGCAGTTATAGCGGTAATAATAATAGTATTAAGGATAAAGACAAGAGTAATACGGATAGTAACAATAGTAACAAGAATAATAATAACAGTTATAGCGATAATAATAATAGTATTAAGGATAATAATAACAGTTATAGCGATAATAATAATAATAATAAGGATAATAATAATAGTTGTATGGAGAAAGACAAGAGTAATACGGATAGTAACAATAGAATAAGGATAATAATAACAGTTATAGCGATAATAATAATAGTAATTAGAATAATAATAACAGTTATAGCGATAATAATAATAGTATTAAGAATAATAATAACAGTTATAGCGATAATAATAATAGTTATAAGGAGAAAGACAAGAGGAATAGGGATAATAATAATAGTAACAAGAATAATAATAACAGTTATAGCGATAATAATAATAGTATTAAGGATAAAGGCAAGAGTAATACGGACAGTAATAATAGTAACAAGAATAATAATAACAGTCATTAGCGATAATAATAATAGTTATAAGGATAAAGACAAGAGTAATACGGATAGTAACAATAGAATAAGGATAATAATAACAGTTATAGCGATAATAATAATAGTAATAAGGATAATAATAATAGTTATAAGGATAAAGACAAGGGCAATAGGGATAATAATAATAGTAACAAGAATAATAATAACAGTTATTAGCGATAATAATAATAGTTATAAGGATAAAGACAAGAGTAATACGGATAGTAACAATAGAATAAGGATAATAATAACAGTTATAACGATAATAATAATAGTAATAACAATAATAATAACAGTTATAGCGAGAATAATAATAGTAATAAGGATTAATAATAATAGTTATATGGAAAAAGATAAGAGTAATACGGATAGTAACAATAGAATAAGGATAATAATAACAGTTATAGCGATAATAATAATAGTAATAAGGATAATAATAACAGTTATAGCGATAATAATAATAATAATAAGGATAGTAATAATAGTTATAAGGAGAAAGACAAGAGGAATAGGGATAATAATAATAGTAACAAGAATAATAATAACAGTTATAGCGGTAATAATAATAGTATTAAGGATAAAGACAAGAGTAATACGGATAGTAACAATAGTAACAAGAATAATAATAACAGTTATAGCGATAATAATAATAGTATTAAGGATAATAATAACAGTTATAGCGATAATAATAATAATAATAAGGATAATAATAATAGTTGTAAGGAGAAAGACAAGAGTAATACGGATAGTAACAATAGAATAAGGATAATAATAACAGTTATAGCGATAATAATAATAGTAATTAGAATAATAATAACAGTTATAGCGATAATAATAATAGTATTAAGAATAATAATAACAGTTATAGCGATAATAATAATAGTTATAAGGAGAAAGACAAGAGGAATAGGGATAATAATAATAGTAACAAGAATAATAATAACAGTTATAGCGATAATAATAATAGTATTAAGGATAAAGGCAAGAGTAATACGGACAGTAATAATAGTAACAAGAATAATAATAACAGTTATTAGCGATAATAATAATAGTTATAAGGATAAAGACAAGAGTAATACGGATAGTAACAATAGAATAAGGATAATAATAACAGTTATAGCGATAATAATAATAGTAATAAGGATAATAATAATAGTTATAAGGATAAAGACAAGGGCAATAGGGATAATAATAATAGTAACAAGAATAATAATAACAGTTATTAGCGATAATAATAATAGTTATAAGGATAAAGACAAGAGTAATACGGATAGTAACAATAGAATAAGGATAATAATAACAGTTATAACGATAATAATAATAGTAATAACAATAATAATAACAGTTATAGCGAGAATAATAATAGTAATAAGGATTAATAATAATAGTTATATGGAAAAAGATAAGAGTAATACGGATAGTAACAATAGAATAAGGATAATAATAACAGTTATAGCGATAATAATAATAGTAACAAGAATAATAACAACAGTTATAGCGATAATAATAATAATAATAAGGATAATAATAAAAGTTATAAGGAGAAAGACAAGAGGAATAGGGATAATAATAATAGTAACAAGAATAATAATAACAGTTATAGCGATAATAATAATAGTATTAAGGGTAAAGGCAAGAGTAATACGGACAGTAATAATAGTAACAAGAATAATAATAACAGTTATAGCGATAATAATAATAGTTATAAGGAGAAAGACAAGGGCAATAGGGATAATAATAATAGTAATAAGAATAATAATAACAGTTATAGCGATAATAATAATAGTAATAAGAATAATAATAACAGTTATAGCGATAATAATAATAGTAATAAGGATAATAATAATAGTTATAAGGATAAAGACAAGGGGAATAGGGATAATAATAATAGTAATAAGAATAATAATAACAGTTGTAGCGATAATAATAATAGTTGTAAGGATAAAGACAAGAGTAATACGCATAGTAACAATAGAATAACCATAATAATAACAGTTATAGCGATAATAATAATAGTATTAAGGATAATAATGACAGTTATAGCGATAATAATAATAGTAACAAGAATAATAATAACAGTTATAGCGATAATAATAATAATAATAAGGATAATAATAATAGTTATAGCGATAATAATAATAATAATAAGGATAATAATAATAGTTATAAGGATAAATACAAGAGGAATTGGGATAATAGTAATAGTAACAAGAATAATAATAACAGTTATAGCGATAATAGTAATAGTTATAAGAATAATAATAACAGTTATAGCGATAATAATAATAATAATAAGGATAATAATAATAGTTATAAGGATA
>CAMAOC010000477.1:0-35000 GCA_945859555.1 Megachile ligniseca
GATAATAATAATAGTTATAAGGATGAAGACAAGAGTAATACGGATAGTAACAATACAATAAGGATAATAAAAACAGTTATAGCGATAATAATAATAGTAATAAGAATAATAATAATAGTTATAAGGATAAAGACAAGAGGAATAGGGATAATAATAATAGTAATAAGAATGATAATAACAGTTATAGCGATAATAATAATAGTAATAAGGATAATAATAATAGTTATAAGGATGAAGACAAGAGTAATACGGATAGTAACAATAGAGTAAGGATAATAATAACGGTTATAGCGATAATAATAATAGTAATAAGGAAAATAATAATAGTTATAAGGATAAAGACAAGAGTAATACGGATAGTAACAATAGAATAAGGATAATAATAACATTTATAGCGATAATAATAATAGTAATAAGAATAATAATAACAGTTATAGCGATAATAATAATAGTAATAAGGATAATAATAATAGTTATAAGGATGAAGACAAGAGTAATACGGATAGTAACAATAGAATAAGGATAATAAAAACAGTTATTGCCATAATAATAATAGTAATAAGGATAATAATAACAGTTATAGCGATAATAATAATAATAATAAAGATAATAATAATAGTCATAAGGATAAAGACAAGAGGAATAGGGATAATAATAATAGTAATAAGAATAATAATAACAGTTATAAGGATAATGACAAGAGTAATACGGATAGCAACAATAGAATGAGGATAATAATAACGGTTATAGCGATAATAATAATAGTTATAAGGATAAAGACGAGAGTAATAGGGATGGTAACAATAGAATAAGGACATTGATAACAGTTATAGCGATAATAATAATAATAATAAGAATAATAATAATAGTTATAAGGATAAAGACAAGAGAAATAGGGATAATAATAATAGTAATAAGAATAATAATGACAGTTATAGCGAAAATAATAATAGTAATAAGGATAATAATAACAGTTATAAGGATAAAAACAAGAGTAATACGTATAGTAACAATAGAATAAGGATAATAATAACAGTTATAGCGACTATAATAATAGTAATAAGAATAATAATAACAGTTGTAAGGTTAAAGACACGAGTAATACGGATAGTAACAATAGAATAAGGATAATAATAACAGTTATAGCGATAATAATAATAGCAATAAGAATAATAATAACAGTTATAGCGATAATAATAATAGTAATAAGGATAATTATAACAGTTATAGCGATAATAATAATAATAATAAGGATAATAATAATAGTTATAAGGATGGAGACAAGAGGAATACGGATAGTAACAAGAGAATAAGGATAATAATAACAGTTATAGCGATAATAATAATAGTAATAAGAATAATAATAACAGTTATAGCGATAATAATAATAGTAATAAGGATAATAATAACGGTTATAGCGATAATAATAATAGTAATAAGGATAATAATAATAGTTATAGGGATAATAATAATAGTAATAAGAATAATAATAACAGTTGTAAGGTTAAAGACACGAGTAATACGGATAGTAACAATAGACTAAGGATAATAATAACAGTTATAGCGATAATAATAATAGTAATAAGGATAATAATAATAGTTATAAGGATGAAGACAAGAGGAATACGGATAGTAACAATAGAATAAGGATAATAATAACAGTTATAGCGATAATAATAATAGTAATAAGGATACTAATAACAGTTATAGCGATAATAATAATAATAATAATGATAATAATAATAGTCATAAGGATAAAGACAAGAGGAATAGGGATAATAATAATAGTAATAAGAATAATAATAACAGTTATAGCGATAATAATAATAGTAATAAGGATAATTATAACAGTTATAGCGATAATAATAATAATAATAAGGATAATAATAATAGTTATAAGGATGGAGACAAGAGGAATACGGATAGTAACAATAGAATAAGGATAATAATAACAGTTATAGCGATAATAATAATAGTAATTAGGATAATAATAATAGTTATAAGGATGAAGACAATAGGAATACGGATAGTAACAATAGAATAAGGATAATAATAGCAGTTATAGCGATAATAATAATATTAATAAGGATAATAATAACAGTTATAGCGATAATAATAATAATAATAATAAATATAATAATAATAGTCATAAGGTTAAACACAAGAGGAATAGGGATAATAATAATAGTAATAAGAATAATAATAACAGTTATAGCGATAATAATAATAGTAATATGAATAATAATAACAGTTATAGCGATAATAATAATAGTAATAAGGATAATAATAACAGTTATAGCGATAATAATAATAATAATAAAGATAATAATAATAGTCATAAGGATAAAGACAAGAGGAATAGGGATAATAATAATAGTAATAAGAATAATAATAACAGTTATAAGGATAATGACAAGAGTAATACGGATAGCAACAATAGAATAAGGATAATAATAACGGTTATGGCGATAATAATAATAGTAATAAGGATAATAATAATAGTTATAAGGATAAAGACAAGAGTAATAAGGATGGTAACAATAGAATAATGACATTAATGACAGTTACAGCGATAATAATAATAATAATAAGAATAAGAATAATAGTTATAAGGATAAAGACAAGAGAAATAGGGATAATAATAATAGTAATAAGGATAATTATAACAGTTATAGCGATAATAATAATAATAATAAGGATAATAATAATAGTTATAAGGATGGAGACAAGAGGAATACGGAGAGTAACAATAGAATAAGGATAATAATAACAGTTATAGCGATAATAATAATAGTAATAAGGATAATAATAATAGTTATAAGGATGAAGACAAGAGGAATACGGATAGTAACAATAGAATAAGGATAATAATAACAGTTATAGCGATAATAATAATAGTAATAAGAATAATAATAACAGTTATAGCGATAATAATAATAATAATAAGAATAATAATAATAGTTATAAGGATAAAGACAAGAGAAATAGGGATAATAATAATAGTAATAAGAATAATAATAACAGTTGTAAGGTTAAAAACACGAGTAATACGGATAGTAACAATAGAATAAGGATAATAATAACAGTTATAGCGATAATAATAATAGAAATAAGAATAATAGTAACAGTTATAGCGATAATAATAATAGTAATAAGGATAATAATAACAGTTGTAAGGTTAAAGACACGAGTAATACGGATAGTAACAATACAATAAGGATAATAATAACAGTTATAGCGATAATAATAATAGTAATAAGAATAATAATAACAGTTATAAGGATAATGACAAGAGTAATACGGATAGCAACAATAGAATAAGGATAATAATAACGGTTATGGCGATAATAATAATAGTAATAAGGATAATAATAATAGTTATAAGGATAAAGACAAGAGTAATAAGGATGGTAACAATAGAATAATGACATTAATGACAGTTACAGCGATAATAATAATAATAATAAGAATAAGAATAATAGTTATAATGATAAAGACAAGAGAAATAGGGATAATAATAATAGTAATAAGGATAATTATAACAGTTATAGCGATAATAATAATAATAATAACGATAATAATAATACTTATAAGGATGGAGACAAGAGGAATACGGAGAGTAACAATAGAATAAGGATAATAATAACAGTTATAGCGATAATAATAATAGTAATAAGGATAATAATAATAGTTATAAGGATGAAGACAAGAGGAATACGGATAGTAACAATAGAATAAGGATAATAATAACAGTTATAGCGATAATAATAATAGTAATAAGAATAATAATAACTGTTATAGCGATAATAATAATAGTAATAAGGATAATAATAATAGTTATGAGGATAAAGACGAGAGTAATACGGATGGTAACAATAGAATAAGGACATTGATAACAGTTATAGCGATAATAATAATAATAATAAGAATAATAATAATAGTTATAAGGATAAAGACAAGAGAAATAGGGATAATAATAATAGTAATAAGAATAATAATGACAGTTATAGCGATAATAATAATAGTAATAAGGATAATAATAACAGTTATAAGGATAAAGACAAGAGTAATACGTATAGTAACAATAGAATAAGGATAATAATAACAGTTATAGCGATAATAATAATAGTAATAAGAATAATAATAACAGTTATAGCGATAATAATAATAATAATAAGAATAATAATAATAGTTATAAGGATAAAGACAAGAGAAATAGGGATAATAATAATAGTAATAAGGATAATTATAACAGTTATAGCGATAATAATAATAATAATAACGATAATAATAATACTTATAAGGATGGAGACAAGAGGAATACGGAGAGTAACAATGGAATAAGGATAATAATAACAGTTATAGCGATAATAATAATAGTAATAAGGATAATAATAATAGTTATAAGGTTGAAGACAAGAGGAATACGGATAGTAACAATAGAATAAGGATAATAATAACAGTTATAGCGATAATAATAATAGTAATAAGAATAATAATAACAGTTATAGCGATAATAATAATAATAATAAGAATAATAATAATAGTTATAAGGATAAAGACAAGAGAAATAGGGATAATAATAATAGTAATAAGAATAATAATGACAGTTATAGCGATAATAATAATAGTAATAAGGATAATAATAACAGTTATAAGGATAAAGACAAGAGTAATAGGTATAGTAACAATAGAATAAGGATAATAATAACAGTTATAGCGATAATAATAATAGTAATAAGAATAATAATAACAGTTGTAAGGTTAAAGACACGAGTAATACGGATAGTAACAATACAATAAGGATAATAATAACAGTTATAGCGATAATAATAATAGTAATAAGGATAATAATAACAGTTATAGCGATAATAATAATAATAATAAAGATAATAATAATAGTCATAAGGATAAAGACAAGAGGAATAGGGATAATAATAATAGTAATAAGAATAATAATAACAGTTATAAGGATAATGACAAGAGTAATACGGATAGCAACAATAGAATAAGGATAATAATAACGGTTATAGCGATAATAATAATAGTAATAAGGATAATAATAATAGTTATACGGATAAAGACAAGAGTAATAAGGATGGTAACAATAGAATAAGGACATTAATAACAGTTACAGCGATAATAATAATAATAATAAGAATAAGAATAATAGTTATAAGGATAAAGACAAGAGAAATAGGGACAATAATAATAGTAATAAGGATAATAATAACAGTTATAGCGATAATAATAATAATAATAAGTATGATAATAATAGTTATTAGGATGAAGACAAGAGGAATACGGATAGTAACAATAGAATAAGGATAATAATAACGGTTATAGCGATAATAATAATAGTAATAAGAATAATAATAACAATTATAGCGATAATAATAATAGTAATAAGAATAATAATAACAGTTATAGCGATAATAATAATAGTAATAAGGATAATAATAACAGTTATAGCGATAATAATAATAGTAATAAGAATAATAATAACAGTTATAGCGATAATAATAATAGTAATAAGGATAATAATAACGGTTATAGTGATAATAATAATAGTAATAAGGATAATAATAATAGTTATAAGGATAAAGACAAGAGTAATAAGGATGGTAACAATAGAATAATGACATTAATGACAGTTACAGCGATAATAATAATAATAATAAGAATAAGAATAATAGTTATAAGGATAAAGACAAGAGAAATAGGGATAATAATAATAGTAATAAGGATAAATATAACAGTTATAGCGATAATAATAATAATAATAAGGATAATAATAATAGTTATGAGGATAAAGACGAGAGTAATACGGATGGTAACAATAGAATAAGGACATTGATAACAGTTATAGCGATAATAATAATAATAATAAGAATAATAATAATAGTTATAAGGATAAAGACAAGAGTAATACGTATAGTAACAATAGAATAAGGATAATAATAACAGTTATAGCGATAATAATAATAGTAATTAGGATAATAATAATAGTTATAAGGATGAAGACAATAGGAATACGGATAGTAACAATAGAATAAGGATAATAATAGCAGTTATAGCGATAATAATAATATTAATAAGGATAATAATAACAGTTATAGCGATAATAATAATAATAATAATAAATATAATAATAATAGTCATAAGGTTAAACACAAGAGGAATAGGGATAATAATAATAGTAATAAGAATAATAATAACAGTTATAGCGATAATAATAATAGTAATATGAATAATAATAACAGTTATAGCGATAATAATAATAGTAATAAGGATAATAATAACAGTTATAGCGATAATAATAATAATAATAAAGATAATAATAATAGTCATAAGGATAAAGACAAGAGGAATAGGGATAATAATAATAGTAATAAGAATAATAATAACAGTTATAAGGATAATGACAAGAGTAATACGGATAGCAACAATAGAATAAGGATAATAATAACGGTTATGGCGATAATAATAATAGTAATAAGGATAATAATAATAGTTATAAGGATAAAGACAAGAGTAATAAGGATGGTAACAATAGAATAATGACATTAATGACAGTTACAGCGATAATAATAATAATAATAAGAATAAGAATAATAGTTATAAGGATAAAGACAAGAGAAATAGGGATAATAATAATAGTAATAAGGATAATTATAACAGTTATAGCGATAATAATAATAATAATAAGGATAATAATAATAGTTATAAGGATGGAGAAAAGAGGAATACGGAGAGTAACAATAGAATAAGGATAATAATAACAGTTATAGCGATAATAATAATAGTAATAAGGATAATAATAATAGTTATAAGGATGAAGACAAGAGGAATACGGATAGTAACAATAGAATAAGGATAATAATAACAGTTATAGCGATAATAATAATAGTAATAAGAATAATAATAACAGTTATAGCGATAATAATAATAATAATAAGAATAATAATAATAGTTATAAGGATAAAGACAAGAGAAATAGGGATAATAATAATAGTAATAAGAATAATAATAACAGTTGTAAGGTTAAAAACACGAGTAATACGGATAGTAACAATAGAATAAGGATAATAATAACAGTTATAGCGATAATAATAATAGAAATAAGAATAATAGTAACAGTTATAGCGATAATAATAATAGTAATAAGGATAATAATAACAGTTGTAAGGTTAAAGACACGAGTAATACGGATAGTAACAATACAATAAGGATAATAATAACAGTTATAGCGATAATAATAATAGTAATAAGAATAATAATAACAGTTATAAGGATAATGACAAGAGTAATACGGATAGCAACAATAGAATAAGGATAATAATAACGGTTATGGCGATAATAATAATAGTAATAAGGATAATAATAATAGTTATAAGGATAAAGACAAGAGTAATAAGGATGGTAACAATAGAATAATGACATTAATGACAGTTACAGCGATAATAATAATAATAATAAGAATAAGAATAATAGTTATAATGATAAAGACAAGAGAAATAGGGATAATAATAATAGTAATAAGGATAATTATAACAGTTATAGCGATAATAATAATAATAATAACGATAATAATAATACTTATAAGGATGGAGACAAGAGGAATACGGAGAGTAACAATAGAATAAGGATAATAATAACAGTTATAGCGATAATAATAATAGTAATAAGGATAATAATAATAGTTATAAGGATGAAGACAAGAGGAATACGGATAGTAACAATAGAATAAGGATAATAATAACAGTTATAGCGATAATAATAATAGTAATAAGAATAATAATAACTGTTATAGCGATAATAATAATAGTAATAAGGATAATAATAATAGTTATGAGGATAAAGACGAGAGTAATACGGATGGTAACAATAGAATAAGGACATTGATAACAGTTATAGCGATAATAATAATAATAATAAGAATAATAATAATAGTTATAAGGATAAAGACAAGAGAAATAGGGATAATAATAATAGTAATAAGAATAATAATGACAGTTATAGCGATAATAATAATAGTAATAAGAATAATAATAACAGTTATAGCGATAATAATAATAATAATAAGAATAATAATAATAGTTATAAGGATAAAGACAAGAGAAATAGGGATAATAATAATAGTAATAAGAATAATAATGACAGTTATAGCGATAATAATAATAGTAATAAGGATAATAATAACAGTTATAAGGATAAAGACAAGAGTAATAGGTATAGTAACAATAGAATAAGGATAATAATAACAGTTATAGCGATAATAATAATAGTAATAAGAATAATAATAACAGTTGTAAGGTTAAAGACACGAGTAATACGGATAGTAACAATACAATAAGGATAATAATAACAGTTATAGCGATAATAATAATAGTAATAAGGATAATAATAACAGTTATAGCGATAATAATAATAATAATAAAGATAATAATAATAGTCATAAGGATAAAGACAAGAGGAATAGGGATAATAATAATAGTAATAAGAATAATAATAACAGTTATAAGGATAATGACAAGAGTAATACGGATAGCAACAATAGAATAAGGATAATAATAACGGTTATAGCGATAATAATAATAGTAATAAGGATAATAATAATAGTTATACGGATAAAGACAAGAGTAATAAGGATGGTAACAATAGAATAAGGACATTAATAACAGTTACAGCGATAATAATAATAATAATAAGAATAAGAATAATAGTTATAAGGATAAAGACAAGAGAAATAGGGACAATAATAATAGTAATAAGGATAATAATAACAGTTATAGCGATAATAATAATAATAATAAGTATGATAATAATAGTTATTAGGATGAAGACAAGAGGAATACGGATAGTAACAATAGAATAAGGATAATAATAACGGTTATAGCGATAATAATAATAGTAATAAGAATAATAATAACAATTATAGCGATAATAATAATAGTAATAAGAATAATAATAACAGTTATAGCGATAATAATAATAGTAATAAGGACAATAATAACAGTTATAGCGATAATAATAATAGTAATAAGAATAATAATAACAGTTATAGCGATAATAATAATAGTAATAAGGATAATAATAACGGTTATAGTGATAATAATAATAGTAATAAGGATAATAATAATAGTTATAAGGATAAAGACAAGAGTAATAAGGATGGTAACAATAGAATAATGACATTAATGACAGTTACAGCGATAATAATAATAATAATAAGAATAAGAATAATAGTTATAAGGATAAAGACAAGAGAAATAGGGATAATAATAATAGTAATAAGGATAAATATAACAGTTATAGCGATAATAATAATAATAATAAGGATAATAATAATAGTTATGAGGATAAAGACGAGAGTAATACGGATGGTAACAATAGAATAAGGACATTGATAACAGTTATAGCGATAATAATAATAATAATAAGAATAATAATAATAGTTATAAGGATAAAGACAAGAGTAATACGTATAGTAACAATAGAATAAGGATAATAATAACAGTTATAGCGATAATAATAATAGTAATTAGGATAATAATAATAGTTATAAGGATGAAGACAATAGGAATACGGATAGTAACAATAGAATAAGGATAATAATAGCAGTTATAGCGATAATAATAATATTAATAAGGATAATAATAACAGTTATAGCGATAATAATAATAATAATAATAAATATAATAATAATAGTCATAAGGTTAAACACAAGAGGAATAGGGATAATAATAATAGTAATAAGAATAATAATAACAGTTATAGCGATAATAATAATAGTAATATGAATAATAATAACAGTTATAGCGATAATAATAATAGTAATAAGGATAATAATAACAGTTATAGCGATAATAATAATAATAATAAAGATAATAATAATAGTCATAAGGATAAAGACAAGAGGAATAGGGATAATAATAATAGTAATAAGAATAATAATAACAGTTATAAGGATAATGACAAGAGTAATACGGATAGCAACAATAGAATAAGGATAATAATAACGGTTATGGCGATAATAATAATAGTAATAAGGATAATAATAATAGTTATAAGGATAAAGACAAGAGTAATAAGGATGGTAACAATAGAATAATGACATTAATGACAGTTACAGCGATAATAATAATAATAATAAGAATAAGAATAATAGTTATAAGGATAAAGACAAGAGAAATAGGGATAATAATAATAGTAATAAGGATAATTATAACAGTTATAGCGATAATAATAATAATAATAAGGATAATAATAATAGTTATAAGGATGGAGAAAAGAGGAATACGGAGAGTAACAATAGAATAAGGATAATAATAACAGTTATAGCGATAATAATAATAGTAATAAGGATAATAATAATAGTTATAAGGATGAAGACAAGAGGAATACGGATAGTAACAATAGAATAAGGATAATAATAACAGTTATAGCGATAATAATAATAGTAATAAGAATAATAATAACAGTTATAGCGATAATAATAATAATAATAAGAATAATAATAATAGTTATAAGGATAAAGACAAGAGAAATAGGGATAATAATAATAGTAATAAGAATAATAATAACAGTTGTAAGGTTAAAAACACGAGTAATACGGATAGTAACAATAGAATAAGGATAATAATAACAGTTATAGCGATAATAATAATAGAAATAAGAATAATAGTAACAGTTATAGCGATAATAATAATAGTAATAAGGATAATAATAACAGTTGTAAGGTTAAAGACACGAGTAATACGGATAGTAACAATACAATAAGGATAATAATAACAGTTATAGCGATAATAATAATAGTAATAAGAATAATAATAACAGTTATAAGGATAATGACAAGAGTAATACGGATAGCAACAATAGAATAAGGATAATAATAACGGTTATGGCGATAATAATAATAGTAATAAGGATAATAATAATAGTTATAAGGATAAAGACAAGAGTAATAAGGATGGTAACAATAGAATAATGACATTAATGACAGTTACAGCGATAATAATAATAATAATAAGAATAAGAATAATAGTTATAATGATAAAGACAAGAGAAATAGGGATAATAATAATAGTAATAAGGATAATTATAACAGTTATAGCGATAATAATAATAATAATAACGATAATAATAATACTTATAAGGATGGAGACAAGAGGAATACGGAGAGTAACAATAGAATAAGGATAATAATAACAGTTATAGCGATAATAATAATAGTAATAAGGATAATAATAATAGTTATAAGGATGAAGACAAGAGGAATACGGATAGTAACAATAGAATAAGGATAATAATAACAGTTATAGCGATAATAATAATAGTAATAAGAATAATAATAACTGTTATAGCGATAATAATAATAGTAATAAGGATAATAATAATAGTTATGAGGATAAAGACGAGAGTAATACGGATGGTAACAATAGAATAAGGACATTGATAACAGTTATAGCGATAATAATAATAATAATAAGAATAATAATAATAGTTATAAGGATAAAGACAAGAGAAATAGGGATAATAATAATAGTAATAAGAATAATAATGACAGTTATAGCGATAATAATAATAGTAATAAGGATAATAATAACAGTTATAAGGATAAAGACAAGAGTAATACGTATAGTAACAATAGAATAAGGATAATAATAACAGTTATAGCGATAATAATAATAGTAATAAGAATAATAATAACAGTTATAGCGATAATAATAATAATAATAAGAATAATAATAATAGTTATAAGGATAAAGACAAGAGAAATAGGGATAATAATAATAGTAATAAGAATAATAATGACAGTTATAGCGATAATAATAATAGTAATAAGGATAATAATAACAGTTATAAGGATAAAGACAAGAGTAATAGGTATAGTAACAATAGAACAAGGATAATAATAACAGTTATAGCGATAATAATAATAGTAATAAGAATAATAATAACAGTTGTAAGGTTAAAAACACGAGTAATACGGATAGTAACAATAGAATAAGGATAATAATAACAGTTATAGCGATAATAATAATAGAAATAAGAATAATAATAACAGTTATAGCGATAATAATAATAGTAATAAGGATAATAATAACAGTTGTAAGGTTAAAGACACGAGTAATACGGATAGTAACAATACAATAAGGATAATAATAACAGTTATAGCGATAATAATAATAGTAATAAGAATAATAATAACAGTTATAAGGATAATGACAAGAGTAATACGGATAGCAACAATAGAATAAGGATAATAATAACGGTTATGGCGATAATAATAATAGTAATAAGGATAATAATAATAGTTATAAGGATAAAGACAAGAGTAATAAGGATGGTAACAATAGAATAATGACATTAATGACAGTTACAGCGATAATAATAATAATAATAAGAATAAGAATAATAGTTATAATGATAAAGACAAGAGAAATAGGGATAATAATAATAGTAATAAGGATAATTATAACAGTTATAGCGATAATAATAATAATAATAACGATAATAATAATACTTATAAGGATGGAGACAAGAGGAATACGGAGAGTAACAATGGAATAAGGATAATAATAACAGTTATAGCGATAATAATAATAGTAATAAGGATAATAATAATAGTTATAAGGTTGAAGACAAGAGGAATACGGATAGTAACAATAGAATAAGGATAATAATAACAGTTATAGCGATAATAATAATAGTAATAAGAATAATAATAACAGTTATAGCGATAATAATAATAATAATAAGAATAATAATAATAGTTATAAGGATAAAGACAAGAGAAATAGGGATAATAATAATAGTAATAAGAATAATAATGACAGTTATAGCGATAATAATAATAGTAATAAGGATAATAATAACAGTTATAAGGATAAAGACAAGAGTAATAGGTATAGTAACAATAGAATAAGGATAATAATAACAGTTATAGCGATAATAATAATAGTAATAAGAATAATAATAACAGTTGTAAGGTTAAAGACACGAGTAATACGGATAGTAACAATACAATAAGGATAATAATAACAGTTATAGCGATAATAATAATAGTAATAAGGATAATAATAACAGTTATAGCGATAATAATAATAATAATAAAGATAATAATAATAGTCATAAGGATAAAGACAAGAGGAATAGGGATAATAATAATAGTAATAAGAATAATAATAACAGTTATAAGGATAATGACAAGAGTAATACGGATAGCAACAATAGAATAAGGATAATAATAACGGTTATAGCGATAATAATAATAGTAATAAGGATAATAATAATAGTTATACGGATAAAGACAAGAGTAATAAGGATGGTAACAATAGAATAAGGACATTAATAACAGTTACAGCGATAATAATAATAATAATAAGAATAAGAATAATAGTTATAAGGATAAAGACAAGAGAAATAGGGACAATAATAATAGTAATAAGGATAATAATAACAGTTATAGCGATAATAATAATAATAATAAGGATGATAATAATAGTTATTAGGATGAAGACAAGAGGAATACGGATAGTAACAATAGAATAAGGATAATAATAACGGTTATAGCGATAATAATAATAGTAATAAGAATAATAATAACAATTATAGCGATAATAATAATAGTAATAAGAATAATAATAACAGTTATAGCGATAATAATAATAGTAATAAGGATAATAATAACAGTTATAGCGATAATAATAATAGTAATAAGAATAATAATAACAGTTATAGCGATAATAATAATAGTAATAAGGATAATAATAACGGTTATAGTGATAATAATAATAGTAATAAGGATAATAATAATAGTTATAAGGATAAAGACAAGAGTAATAAGGATGGTAACAATAGAATAATGACATTAATGACAGTTACAGCGATAATAATAATAATAATAAGAATAAGAATAATAGTTATAAGGATAAAGACAAGAGAAATAGGGATAATAATAATAGTAATAAGGATAAATATAACAGTTATAGCGATAATAATAATAATAATAAGGATAATAATAATAGTTATGAGGATAAAGACGAGAGTAATACGGATGGTAACAATAGAATAAGGACATTGATAACAGTTATAGCGATAATAATAATAATAATAAGAATAATAATAATAGTTATAAGGATAAAGACAAGAGTAATACGTATAGTAACAATAGAATAAGGATAATAATAACAGTTATAGCGATAATAATAATAGTAATAAGAATAATAATAACAGTTATAGCGATAATAATAATAGTAATAAGGATAATTATAACAGTTAAAGCGATAATAATAATAATAATAAGGATAATAATAATAGTTATAAGGATGGAGACAAGAGGAATACGGATAGTAACAATAGAATAATGATAATAATAACAGTTATAGCGATAATAATAATAGTAATAAGAATAATAATAACAGTTATAGCGATAATAATAATAGTAATAAGGATAATAATAACGGTTATAGCGATAATAATAATAGTAATAAGGATAATAATAATAGTTATACGGATAAAGACAAGAGTAATAAGGATGGTAACAATAGAATAAGGACATTAATAACAGTTACAGCGATAATAATAATAATAATAAGAATAAGAATAATAGTTATAAGGATAAAGACAAGAGAAATAGGGACAATAATAATAGTAATAAGAATAATAATAACAGTTATAAGGATAATGACAAGAGTAATACGGATAGCAACAATAGAATAAGGATAATAATAACGGTTATAGCGATAATAATAATAGTAATAAGGATAATAATAATAGTTATACGGATAAAGACAAGAGTAATAAGGATGGTAACAATAGAATAAGGACATTAATAACAGTTACAGCGATAATAATAATAATAATAAGAATAAGAATAATAGTTATAAGGATAAAGACAAGAGAAATAGGGACAATAATAATAGTAATAAGGATAATAATAACAGTTATAGCGATAATAATAATAATAATAAGGATAATAATAATAGTTATAAGGATGGAGACAAGAGGAATACGGATAGTAACAATAGAATAATGATAATAATAACAGTTATAGCGATAATAATAATAGTAATAAGAATAATAATAACAGTTATAGCGATAATAATAATAGTAATAAGGATAATAATAACGGTTATAGCGATAATAATAATAGTAATAAGGATAATAATAATAGTTATACGGATAAAGACAAGAGTAATAAGGATGGTAACAATAGAATAAGGATAATAATAACAGTTATAGCGATAACAATAATAGTAATAAGGATAATAATAACAGTTATAGCGATAATAATAATAGTAATAAGAATAATAATAACAGTTATAGCGATAATAATAATAGTAATAAGGATAATAATAATAGTTATAAGGATGAAGACAAGAGTAATACGGATAGTAACAATAGAATAAGGATAATAATAACGGTTATAGCGATAATAATAATAGTAATAAGGAAAATAATAATAGTTATAAGGATAAAGACAAGAGTAATACGGATAGTAACAATAGAATAAGGATAATAATAACATTTATAGCGATAATAATAATAGTAATAAGAATAATAATAACAGTTATAGCGATAATAATAATAGTAATAAGGATAATAATAATAGTTATAAGGATGAAGACAAGAGTAATACGGATAGTAACAATAGAATAAGGATAATAAAAACAGTTATTGCGATAATAATATTAGTAATAAGGATAATAATAACAGTTATAGCGATAATAATAATAATAATAAAGATAATGATAATAGTTATAAGGATAAAGACGAGAGTAATAGGGATGGTAACAATAGAATAAGGACATTGATAACAGTTATAGCGATAATAATAATAATAATAAGAATAATAATAATAGTTATAAGGATAAAGACAAGAGAAATAGGGATAATAATAATAGTAATAAGAATAATAATGACAGTTATAGCGAAAATAATAATAGTAATAAGGATAATTATAACAGTTATAGCGATAATAATAATAATAATATGGATAATAATAATAGTTATAAGGATGCAGACAAGAGGAATACGGATAGTAACAAGAGAATAAGGATAATAATAACAGTTATAGCGATAATAATAATAGTAATAAGAATAATAATAACAGTTATAGCGATAATAATAATAGTAATAAGGATAATAATAACGGTTATAGCGATAATAATAATAGTAATAAGGATAATAATAATAGTTATAGGGATAATAATAATAGTAATAAGAATAATAATAACAGTTGTAAGGTTAAAGACACGAGTAATACGGATAGTAACAATAGACTAAGGATAATAATAACAGTTATAGCGATAATAATAATAGTAATAAGGATAATAATAATAGTTATAAGGATGAAGACAAGAGGAATACGGATAGTAACAATAGAATAAGGATAATAATAACAGTTATAGCGATAATAATAATAGTAATAAGGATACTAATAACAGTTATAGCGATAATAATAATAATAATAAAGATAATAATAATAGTCATAAGGATAAAGACAAGAGGAATAGGGATAATAATAATAGTAATAAGAATAATAATAACAGTTATAGCGATAATAATAATAGTAATAAGGATAATTATAACAGTTATAGCGATAATAATAATAATAATAAGGATAATAATAATAGTTATAAGGATGGAGACAAGAGGAATACGGATAGTAACAATAGAATAAGGATAATAATAACAGTTAGAGCGATAATAATAATAGTAATTAGGATAATAATAATAGTTATAAGGATGAAGACAATAGGAATACGGATAGTAACAATAGAATAAGGATAATAATAGCAGTTATAGCGATAATAATAATATTAATAAGGATAATAATAACAGTTATAGCGATAATAATAATAATAATAATAAATATAATAATAATAGTCATAAGGTTAAACACAAGAGGAATAGGGATAATAATAATAGTAATAAGAATAATAATAACAGTTATAGCGATAATAATAATAGTAATATGAATAATAATAACAGTTATAGCGATAATAATAACAGTAATAAGGATAATTATAACAGTTATAGCGATAATAATAATAATAATAAGGATAATAATAATAGTTATAAGGATGGAGACAAGAGGTATACGGATAGTAACAATAGAATAATGATAATAATAACAGTTATAGCGATAATAATAATAGTAATAAGAATAATAATAACAGTTATAGCGATAATAATAATAGTAATAAGGATAATAATAACGGTTATAGCGATAATAATAATAGTAATAGGGATAATAATAATAGTTATACGGATAAAGACAAGAGTAATAAGGATGGTAACAATAGAATAAGGACATTAATAACAGTTACAGCGATAATAATAATAATAATAAGAATAAGAATAATAGTTATAAGGATAAAGACAAGAGAAATAGGGATAATAATAATAGTAATAAGGATAATAATGACAGTTATAGCGATAATAATAATAATAATAATAATAATAATAATAATAATAATAATAGTTATAAGGATAATAATAGTAGTTATAAGGATAAAGACAAGAGTAATACGGATGGTAACAATAGAATAAGGATATTAATAACAGTTCTGGCGATAATAATAATAATAATAAGAATAATTATAATAGTTATAAGGATAAAGACAAGAGAAATAGGGATAATAATAATAGTAATAAGAATGATAATAACAGTTATAGCGATAATA
The DNA here is from genome assembly GCA_945859555.1 of Megachile ligniseca. NCBI lineage: Eukaryota > Metazoa > Arthropoda > Insecta > Hymenoptera > Megachilidae > Megachile > Megachile ligniseca. The sequence continues at coordinate 17,697 of CAMAOC010000477.1, forward strand.
ATAATAGTAATAAGGATAATAATAATAGTTATAAGGATAAAGACAAGAGTAATACGTATAGTAACAATAGAATAAGGATAATAATAACAGTTACAGCGATAATAATAATAGTAATAAGAATAATAATACCAGTTATAGCGATAATAATAATAGTAATGAGAATAATAAAAATAGTTATAAGGATAAAGACGAGAGTAATACGGATGGTAACAATAGAATAAGGACATTAATAACAGTTATTGCGATAATAATAATAATAATAAGAATAATAATAATAGTTATAAGGATAGAGACAAGAGAAATAGGGATAATAATAATAGTAATAAGAATAATAATGACAGTTATAGCGATAATAATAATAGTAATAAGGATAATAATAACAGTTATAAGGATAAAGACAAGAGTAATAGGTATAGTAACAATAGAACAAGGATAATAATAACAGTTATAGCGATAATAATAATAGTAATAAGAATAATAATAACAGTTGTAAGGTTAAAAACACGAGTAATACGGATAGTAACAATAGAATAAGGATAATAATAACAGTTATAGCGATAATAATAATAGAAATAAGAATAATAATAACAGTTATAGCGATAATAATAATAGTAATAAGGATAATAATAACAGTTGTAAGGTTAAAGACACGAGTAATACGGATAGTAACAATACAATAAGGATAATAATAACAGTTATAGCGATAATAATAATAGTAATAAGGATAATAATAACAGTTATAGCGATAATAATAATAATAATAAAGATAATAATAATAGTCATAAGGATAAAGACAACAGGAATAGGGATAATAATAATAGTAATAAGAATAATAATAACAGTTATAAGGATAATGACAAGAGTAATACGGATAGCAACAATAGAATAAGGATAATAATAACGGTTATGGCGATAATAATAATAGTAATAAGGATAATAATAATAGTTATAAGGATAAAGACAAGAGTAATAAGGATGGTAACAATAGAATAATGACATTAATGACAGTTACAGCGATAATAATAATAATAATAAGAATAAGAATAATAGTTATAAGGATAAAGACAAGAGAAATAGGGATAATAATAATAGTAATAAGGATAATTATAACAGTTATAGCGATAATAATAATAGTAATAAGGATAATAATAATAGTTATAAGGATGAAGACAAGAGGAATACGGATAGTAACAATAGAATAAGGATAATAATAACAGTTATAGCGATAATAATAATAGTAATAAGAATAATAATAACAGTTATAGCGATAATAATAATAGTAATAAGGATAATAATAACGGTTATAGTGATAATAATAATAGTAATAAGGATAATAATAATAGTTATAAGGATAAAGACAAGAGTAATAAGGATGGTAACAATAGAATAATGACATTAATGACAGTTACAGCGATAATAATAATAATAATAAGAATAAGAATAATAGTTATAAGGATAAAGACAAGAGAAATAGGGATAATAATAATAGTAATAAGGATAAATATAACAGTTATAGCGATAATAATAATAATAATAAGGATAATAATAATAGTTATAAGGATGGTGACAAGAGGAATACGGAGAGTAACAATAGAATAAGGATAATAAAAACAGTTATTGCGATAATAATAATAGTAATAAGGATAATAATAACAGTTATAGCGATAATAATAATAATAATAAAGATAATAATAATAGTTATAAGGATAAAGACGAGAGTAATAGGGATGGTAACAATAGAATAAGGACATTGATAACAGTTATAGCGATAATAATAATAATAATAAGAATAATAATAATAGTTATAAGGATAAAGACAAGAGAAATAGGGATAATAATAATAGTAATAAGAATAATAATGACAGTTATAGCGAAAATAATAATAGTAATAAGGATAATTATAACAGTTAGAGCGATAATAATAATAATAATAAGGATAATAATAATAGTTATAAGGATGGAGACAAGAGGAATACGGATAGTAACAAGAGAATAAGGATAATAATAACAGTTATAGCGATAATAATAATAGTAATAAGAATAATAATAACAGTTATAGCGATAATAATAATAGTAATAAGGATAATAATAACGGTTATAGCGATAATAATAATAGTAATAAGGATAATAATAATAGTTATAGGGATAATAATAATAGTAATAAGAATAATAATAACAGTTGTAAGGTGAAAGACACGAGTAATACGGATGGTAACAATAGACTAAGGATAATAATAACAGTTATAGCGATAATAATAATAGTAATAAGGATAATAATAATAGTTATAAGGATGCAGACAAGAGGAATACGGATAGTAACAATAGAATAAGGATAATAATAACAGTTATAATGATAATAATAATAGTAATAAGGATACTAATAACAGTTATAGCGATAATAATAATAATAATAAAGATAATAATAATAGTCATAAGGATAAAGACAAGAGGAATAGGGATAATAATAATAGTAATAAGAATAATAATAACAGTTATAGCGATAATAATAATAGTAATAAGGATAATTATAACAGTTATAGCGATAATAATAATAATAATAAGGATAATAATAATAGTTATAAGGATGGAGACAAGAGGAATACGGATAGTAACAATAGAATAAGGATAATAATAACAGTTATAGCGATAATAATAATAGAAATAAGAATAATAATAACAGTTATAGCGATAATAATAATAGTAATAAGGATAATAATAACAGTTGTAAGGTTAAAGACACGAGTAATACGGATAGTAACAATACAATAAGGATAATAATAACAGTTATAGCGATAATAATAATAGTAATAAGGATAATAATAATAATAATAAAGATAATAATAATAGTCATAAGGATAAAGACAAGAGGAATAGGGATAATAATAATAGTAATAAGAATAATAATAACAGTTATATTGATAATGACAAGAGTAATACGGATAGCAACAATAGAATAAGGATAATAATAACGGTTATGGCGATAATAATAATAGTAATAAGGATAATAATAATAGTTATAAGGATAAAGACAAGAGTAATAAGGATGGTAACAATAGAATAATGACATTAATGACAGTTACAGCGATAATAATAATAATAAGAAGAATAATAATAACAGTTATAAGGATAAAGACAAGAGTAATAGGTATAGTAACAATAGAATAAGGATAATAATAACAGTTATAGCGATAATAATAATAGTAATAAGAATAATAATAACAGTTGTAAGGTTAAAAACACGAGTAATACGGATAGTAACAATAGAATAAGGATAATAATAACAGTTATAGCGATAATAATAATAGAAATAAGAATAATAATAACAGTTATAGCGATAATAATAATAGTAATAAGGATAATAATAACAGTTGTAAGGTTAAAGACACGAGTAATACGGATAGTAACAATACAATAAGGATAATAATAACAGTTATAGCGATAATAATAATAGTAATAAGGATAATAATAACAGTTATAGCGATAATAATAATAATAGTAAAGATAATAATAATAGTCATAAGGATAAAGACAAGAGGAATAGGGATAATAATAATAGTAATAAGAATAATAATAACAGTTATAAGGATAATTGCAAGAGTAATACGGATAGCAACAATAGAATAAGGATAATAATAACGGTTATAGCGATAATAATAATAGTAATAAGGATAATAATAATAGTTATACGGATAAAGACAAGAGTAATAAGGATGGTAACAATAGAATAAGGACATTAATAACAGTTACAGCGATAATAATAATAATAATAAGAATAAGAATAATAGTTATAAGGATAAAGACAAGAGAAATAGGGACAATAATAATAGTAATAAGGATAATAATAACAGTTATAGCGATAATAATAATAATAATAAGGATAATAATAATAGCTATTAGGATGAAGACAAGAGGAATACGGATAGTAACAATAGAATAAGGATAATAATAACAGTTATAGCGATAATAATAATAGTAATAAGAATAATAATAACAATTATAGCGATAATAATAATAGTAATAAGAATAATAATAACAGTTATAGCGATAATAATAATAGTAATAAGGATAATAATAACAGTTATAGCGATAATAATAATAGTAATAAGAATAATAATAACAGTTATAGCGATAATAATAATAGTAATAAGGATAATAATAATAGTTATAAGGATGAAGACAAGAATAATACGGATAGTAACAATAGAATAAGGATAATAATAACGGTTATAGCGATAATAATAATAGTAATAAGGAAAATAATAATAGTTATAAGGATAAAGACAAGAGTAATACGGATAGTAACAATAGAATAAGGATAATAATAACATTTATAGCGATAATAATAATAGTAATAAGAATAATAATAACAGTTATAGCGATAATAATAATAGTAATAAGGATAATAATAATAGTTATAAGGATAATAATAATAGTTATAAGGATGAAGACAAGAGTAATACGGATAGTAACAATTGAATAAGGATAATAAAAACAGTTATTGCGATAATAATAATAGTAATAAGGATAATAATAACAGTTATAGCGATAATAATAATAATAATAAAGATAATAATAATAGTTATAAGGATAAAGACGAGAGTAATAGGGATGGTAACAATAGAATAAGGACATTGCTAACAGTTATAGCGATAATAATAATAATAATAAGAATAATAATAATAGTTATAAGGATAAAGACAAGAGAAATAGGGATAATAATAATAGTAATAAGAATAATAATGACAGTTATAGCGAAAATAATAATAGTAATAAGGATAATTATAACAGTTATAGCGATAATAATAATAATAATAAGGATAATAATAATAGTTATAAGGATGGAGACAAGAGGAATACGGATAGTAACAAGAGAATAAGGATAATAATAACAGTTATAGCGATAATAATAATAGTAATAAGAATAATAATAACAGTTATAGCGATAATAATAATAGTTATAGGGATAATAATAATAGTAATAAGAATAATAATAACAGTTGTAAGGTGAAAGACACGAGTAATACGGATAGTAACAATAGACTAAGGATAATAATAACAGTTATAGCGATAATAATAATAGTAATAAGGATAATAATAATAGTTATAAGGATGCAGACAAGAGGAATACGGATAGTAACAATAGAATAAGGATAATAATAACAGTTATAATGATAATAATAATAGTAATAAGGATACTAATAACAGTTATAGCGATAATAATAATAATAATAAAGATAATAATAATAGTCATAAGGATAAAGACAAGAGGAATAGGGATAATAATAATAGTAATAAGAATAATAATAACAGTTATAGCGATAATAATAATAGTAATAAGGATAATTATAACAGTTATAGCGATAATAATAATAATAATAAGTATAATAATAATAGTTATAAGGATGGAGACAAGAGGAATACGGATAGTAACAATAGAATAAGGATAATAATAACAGTTATAGCGATAATAATAATAGTAATAAGAATAATAATAACAGTTATAGCGATAATAATAACAATAATAAGAATAATAATAATAGTTATAAGGATGAAGACAAGAGAAATAGGGATCATAATAATAGTAATAAGAATAATAATGACAGTTATAGCGATAATAATAATAGTAATAAGGATAATAATAACAGTTATAAGGATAAAGACAAGAGTAATAGGTATAGTAACAATAGAATAAGGATAATAATAACAGTTATAGCGATAATAATAATAGTAATAAGAATAATAATAACAGTTGTAAGGTTAAAAACACGAGTAATACGGATAGTAACAATAGAATAAGGATAATAATAACAGTTATAGCGATAATAATAATAGAAATAAGAATAATAATAACAGTTATAGCGATAATAATAATAGTAATAAGGATAATAATAACGGTTATAGCGATAATAATAATAGTAATAAGGATAATAATAATAGTTATAGGGATAATAATAATAGTAATAAGAATAATAATAACAGTTGTAAGGTGAAAGACACGAGTAATACGGATAGTAACAATAGACTAAGGATAATAATAACAGTTATAGCGATAATAATAATAGTAATAAGGATAATAATAATAGTTATAAGGATGCAGACAAGAGGAATACGGATAGTAACAATAGAATAAGGATAATAATAACAGTTATAATGATAATAATAATAGTAATAAGGATACTAATAACAGTTATAGCGATAATAATAATAATAATAAAGATAATAATAATAGTCATAAGGATAAAGACAAGAGGAATAGGGATAATAATAATAGTAATAAGAATAATAATAACAGTTATAGCGATAATAATAATAGTAATAAGGATAATTATAACAGTTATAGCGATAATAATAATAATAATAAGGATAATAATAATAGTTATAAGGATGGAGACAAGAGGAATACGGATAGTAACAATAGAATAAGGATAATAATAACAGTTATAGCGATAATAATAATAGAAATAAGAATAATAATAACAGTTATAGCGATAATAATAATAGTAATAAGGATAATAATAACAGTTGTAAGGTTAAAGACACGAGTAATACGGATAGTAACAATACAATAAGGATAATAATAACAGTTATAGCGATAATAATAATAATAATAAGAATAAGAATAATAGTTATAAGGATAAAGACAAGAGAGATAGGGATAATAATAAGAGTAATAAGGATAATAATAACAGTTATAGCGATAATAATAATAGTAATAAGGATAATAATAATAGTTATAAGGATGAAGACAAGAGGAATACGGATAGTAACAATAGAATAAGGATAATAATAACAGTTATAGCGATAATAATAATAGTAATAAGAATAATAATAACAGTTATAGCGATAATAATAATAATAATAAGAATAATAATAATAGTTATAAGGATAAAGACAAGAGAAATAGGGATAATAATAATAGTAATAAGAATAATAATGACAGTTATAGCGATAATAATAATAGTAATAAGGATAATAATAACAGTTATAAGGATAAAGACAAGAGTAATAGGTATAGTAACAATAGAATAAGGATAATAATAACAGTTATAGCGATAATAATAATAGTAATAAGAATAATAATAACAGTTGTAAGGTTAAAAACACGAGTAATACGGATAGTAACAATAGAATAAGGATAATAATAACAGTTATAGCGATAATAATAATAGAAATAAGAATAATAATAACAGTTATAGCGATAATAATAATAGTAATAAGGATAATAATAACAGTTGTAAGGTTAAAGACACGAGTAATACGGATAGTAACAATACAATAAGGATAATAATAACAGTTATAGCGATAATAATAATAGTAATAAGGATAATAATAACAGTTATAGCGATAATAATAATAATAGTAAAGATAATAATAATAGTCATAAGGATAAAGACAAGAGGAATAGGGATAATAATAATAGTAATAAGAATAATAATAACAGTTATAAGGATAATTGCAAGAGTAATACGGATAGCAACAATAGAATAAGGATAATAATAACGGTTATAGCGATAATAATAATAGTAATAAGGATAATAATAATAGTTATACGGATAAAGACAAGAGTAATAAGGATGGTAACAATAGAATAAGGACATTAATAACAGTTACAGCGATAATAATAATAATAATAAGAATAAGAATAATAGTTATAAGGATAAAGACAAGAGAAATAGGGACAATAATAATAGTAATAAGGATAATAATAACAGTTATAGCGATAATAATAATAATAATAAGGATAATAATAATAGTTATTAGGATGAAGACAAGAGGAATACGGATAGTAACAATAGAATAAGGATAATAATAACAGTTATAGCGATAATAATAATAGTAATAAGAATAATAATAACAATTATAGCGATAATAATAATAGTAATAAGAATAATAATAACAGTTATAGCGATAATAATAATAGTAATAAGGATAATAATAACAGTTATAGCGATAATAATAATAGTAATAAGAATAATAATAACAGTTGTAAGGTTAAAAACACGAGTAATACGGATAGTAACAATAGAATAAGGATAATAATAACAGTTATAGCGATAATAATAATAGAAATAAGAATAATAATAACAGTTATAGCGATAATAATAATAGTAATAAGGATAATAATAACGGTTATAGCGATAATAATAATAGTAATAAGGATAATAATAATAGTTATAGGGATAATAATAATAGTAATAAGAATAATAATAACAGTTGTAAGGTGAAAGACACGAGTAATACGGATAGTAACAATAGACTAAGGATAATAATAACAGTTATAGCGATAATAATAATAGTAATAAGGATAATAATAATAGTTATAAGGATGCAGACAAGAGGAATACGGATAGTAACAATAGAATAAGGATAATAATAACAGTTATAATGATAATAATAATAGTAATAAGGATACTAATAACAGTTATAGCGATAATAATAATAATAATAAAGATAATAATAATAGTCATAAGGATAAAGACAAGAGGAATAGGGATAATAATAATAGTAATAAGAATAATAATAACAGTTATAGCGATAATAATAATAGTAATAAGGATAATTATAACAGTTATAGCGATAATAATAATAATAATAAGGATAATAATAATAGTTATAAGGATGGAGACAAGAGGAATACGGATAGTAACAATAGAATAAGGATAATAATAACAGTTATAGCGATAATAATAATAGAAATAAGAATAATAATAACAGTTATAGCGATAATAATAATAGTAATAAGGATAATAATAACAGTTGTAAGGTTAAAGACACGAGTAATACGGATAGTAACAATACAATAAGGATAATAATAACAGTTATAGCGATAATAATAATAATAATAAGAATAAGAATAATAGTTATAAGGATAAAGACAAGAGAGATAGGGATAATAATAAGAGTAATAAGGATAATAATAACAGTTATAGCGATAATAATAATAGTAATAAGGATAATAATAATAGTTATAAGGATGAAGACAAGAGGAATACGGATAGTAACAATAGAATAAGGATAATAATAACAGTTATAGCGATAATAATAATAGTAATAAGAATAATAATAACAGTTATAGCGATAATAATAATAATAATAAGAATAATAATAATAGTTATAAGGATAAAGACAAGAGAAATAGGGATAATAATAATAGTAATAAGAATAATAATGACAGTTATAGCGATAATAATAATAGTAATAAGGATAATAATAACAGTTATAAGGATAAAGACAAGAGTAATAGGTATAGTAACAATAGAATAAGGATAATAATAACAGTTATAGCGATAATAATAATAGTAATAAGAATAATAATAACAGTTGTAAGGTTAAAAACACGAGTAATACGGATAGTAACAATAGAATAAGGATAATAATAACAGTTATAGCGATAATAATAATAGAAATAAGAATAATAATAACAGTTATAGCGATAATAATAATAGTAATAAGGATAATAATAACAGTTGTAAGGTTAAAGACACGAGTAATACGGATAGTAACAATACAATAAGGATAATAATAACAGTTATAGCGATAATAATAATAGTAATAAGGATAATAATAACAGTTATAGCGATAATAATAATAATAGTAAAGATAATAATAATAGTCATAAGGATAAAGACAAGAGGAATAGGGATAATAATAATAGTAATAAGAATAATAATAACAGTTATAAGGATAATTGCAAGAGTAATACGGATAGCAACAATAGAATAAGGATAATAATAACGGTTATAGCGATAATAATAATAGTAATAAGGATAATAATAATAGTTATACGGATAAAGACAAGAGTAATAAGGATGGTAACAATAGAATAAGGACATTAATAACAGTTACAGCGATAATAATAATAATAATAAGAATAAGAATAATAGTTATAAGGATAAAGACAAGAGAAATAGGGACAATAATAATAGTAATAAGGATAATAATAACAGTTATAGCGATAATAATAATAATAATAAGGATAATAATAATAGTTATTAGGATGAAGACAAGAGGAATACGGATAGTAACAATAGAATAAGGATAATAATAACAGTTATAGCGATAATAATAATAGTAATAAGAATAATAATAACAATTATAGCGATAATAATAATAGTAATAAGAATAATAATAACAGTTATAGCGATAATAATAATAGTAATAAGGATAATAATAACAGTTATAGCGATAATAATAATAGTAATAAGAATAATAATAACAGTTATAGCGATAATAATAATAGTAATAAGGATAATAATAATAGTTATGAGGATAAAGACGAGAGTAGTACGGATGGTAACAATAGAATAAGGACATTGATAACAGTTATAGCGATAATAATAATAATAATAAGAATAATAATAATAGTTATAAGGATAAAGACAAGAGAAATAGGGATAATAATAATAGTAATAAGAATAATAATGACAGTTATAGCGATAATAATAATAGTAATAAGGATAATAATAACAGTTATAAGGATAAAGACAAGAGTAATACGTATAGTAACAATAGAATAAGGATAATAATAACAGTTATAGCGTTAATAATAATAGTAATAAGAATAATAATAACAGTTATAGCGATAATAATAATAGTAATAAGGATAATTATAACAGTTAAAGCGATAATAATAATAATAATAAGGATAATAATAATAGTTATAAGGATGGAGACAAGAGGAATACGGATAGTAACAATAGAATAAGGATAATAATAACAGTTATAGCGATAATAATAATAGTAATAAGAATAATAATAACAGTTATAGCGATAATAATAATAGTAATAAGGATAATTATAACAGTTATAGCGATAATAATAATAATAATAAGGATAATAATAATAGTTATAAGGATGGAGACAAGAGGTATACGGATAGTAACAATAGAATAATGATAATAATAACAGTTATAGCGATAATAATAATAGTAATAAGAATAATAATAACAGTTATAGCGATAATAATAATAGTAATAAGGATAATAATAACGGTTATAGCGATAATAATAATAGTAATAAGGATAATAATAATAGTTATACGGATAAAGACAAGAGTAATAAGGATGGTAACAATAGAATAAGGACATTAATAACAGTTACAGCGATAATAATAATAATAATAAGAATAAGAATAATAGTTATAAGGATAAAGACAAGAGAAATAGGGATAATAATAATAGTAATAAGGATAATAATAACAGTTATAGCGATAATAATAATAATAATAATAATAATAATAATAATAATAATAATAGTTTAAGGATAAAGACAAGAGAAATAGGGAGAATAATAATTGTAATAAGAATAATAATAATAGTTATAGCGATAATAATAATAGTAATAAGAATAATAATAACAGTTATAAGGATAATGACAAGAGTAATACGGATAGCAACAATAGAATAAGGATAATAATAACGGTTATAGCGATAATAATAATAGTAATAAGGATAATAATAATAGTAATAAGGATAATAATAATAGTAATAAGGATAATAATAGTAGTTATAAGGATAAAGACAAGAGTAATACGGATGGTAACAATAGAATAAGGACATTAATAACAGTTCTGGCGATAATAATAATAATAATAAAAATAATAATAATAGTTATAAGGATAAAGACAAGAGAAATAGGGATAATAATAATAGTAATAAGAATGATAATAACAGTTATAGCGATAAAAATAATAGTAATAAGAATAATAATAATAGTTATAAGGATAAAGACAAGAGAAATAGGGATAATAATAATAGTAATAAGAATAATAATGACAGTTATAGCGATAATAATAATAGAAATAAGAATAATAATAACAGTTATAGCGATAATAATAATAGTAATAAGGATAATAATAACGGTTATAGCGATAATAATAATAGTAATAAGGATAATAATAATAGTTATAGGGATAATAATAATAGTAATAAGAATAATAATAACAGTTGTAAGGTGAAAGACACGAGTAATACGGATGGTAACAATAGACTAAGGATAATAATAACAGTTATAGCGATAATAATAATAGTAATAAGGATAATAATAATAGTTATAAGGATGCAGACAAGAGGAATACGGATAGTAACAATAGAATAAGGATAATAATAACAGTTATAATGATAATAATAATAGTAATAAGGATACTAATAACAGTTATAGCGATAATAATAATAATAATAAAGATAATAATAATAGTCATAAGGATAAAGACAAGAGGAATAGGGATAATAATAATAGTAATAAGAATAATAATAACAGTTATAGCGATAATAATAATAGTAATAAGGATAATTATAACAGTTATAGCGATAATAATAATAATAATAAGGATAATAATAATAGTTATAAGGATGGAGACAAGAGGAATACGGATAGTAACAATAGAATAAGGATAATAATAACAGTTATAGCGATAATAATAATAGAAATAAGAATAATAATAACAGTTATAGCGATAATAATAATAGTAATAAGGATAATAATAACAGTTGTAAGGTTAAAGACACGAGTAATACGGATAGTAACAATACAATAAGGATAATAATAACAGTTATAGCGATAATAATAATAGTAATAAGGATAATAATAATAATAATAAAGATAATAATAATAGTCATAAGGATAAAGACAAGAGGAATAGGGATAATAATAATAGTAATAAGAATAATAATAACAGTTATATTGATAATGACAAGAGTAATACGGATAGCAACAATAGAATAAGGATAATAATAACGGTTATGGCGATAATAATAATAGTAATAAGGATAATAATAATAGTTATAAGGATAAAGACAAGAGTAATAAGGATGGTAACAATAGAATAATGACATTAATGACAGTTACAGCGATAATAATAATAATAAGAAGAATAATAATAACAGTTATAAGGATAAAGACAAGAGTAATAGGTATAGTAACAATAGAATAAGGATAATAATAACAGTTATAGCGATAATAATAATAGTAATAAGAATAATAATAACAGTTGTAAGGTTAAAAACACGAGTAATACGGATAGTAACAATAGAATAAGGATAATAATAACAGTTATAGCGATAATAATAATAGAAATAAGAATAATAATAACAGTTATAGCGATAATAATAATAGTAATAAGGATAATAATAACAGTTGTAAGGTTAAAGACACGAGTAATACGGATAGTAACAATACAATAAGGATAATAATAACAGTTATAGCGATAATAATAATAGTAATAAGGATAATAATAACAGTTATAGCGATAATAATAATAATAGTAAAGATAATAATAATAGTCATAAGGATAAAGACAAGAGGAATAGGGATAATAATAATAGTAATAAGAATAATAATAACAGTTATAAGGATAATTGCAAGAGTAATACGGATAGCAACAATAGAATAAGGATAATAATAACGGTTATAGCGATAATAATAATAGTAATAAGGATAATAATAATAGTTATACGGATAAAGACAAGAGTAATAAGGATGGTAACAATAGAATAAGGACATTAATAACAGTTACAGCGATAATAATAATAATAATAAGAATAAGAATAATAGTTATAAGGATAAAGACAAGAGAAATAGGGACAATAATAATAGTAATAAGGATAATAATAACAGTTATAGCGATAATAATAATAATAATAAGGATAATAATAATAGCTATTAGGATGAAGACAAGAGGAATACGGATAGTAACAATAGAATAAGGATAATAATAACAGTTATAGCGATAATAATAATAGTAATAAGAATAATAATAACAATTATAGCGATAATAATAATAGTAATAAGAATAATAATAACAGTTATAGCGATAATAATAATAGTAATAAGGATAATAATAACAGTTATAGCGATAATAATAATAGTAATAAGAATAATAATAACAGTTATAGCGATAATAATAATAGTAATAAGGATAATAATAATAGTTATAAGGATGAAGACAAGAATAATACGGATAGTAACAATAGAATAAGGATAATAATAACGGTTATAGCGATAATAATAATAGTAATAAGGAAAATAATAATAGTTATAAGGATAAAGACAAGAGTAATACGGATAGTAACAATAGAATAAGGATAATAATAACATTTATAGCGATAATAATAATAGTAATAAGAATAATAATAACAGTTATAGCGATAATAATAATAGTAATAAGGATAATAATAATAGTTATAAGGATAATAATAATAGTTATAAGGATGAAGACAAGAGTAATACGGATAGTAACAATTGAATAAGGATAATAAAAACAGTTATTGCGATAATAATAATAGTAATAAGGATAATAATAACAGTTATAGCGATAATAATAATAATAATAAAGATAATAATAATAGTTATAAGGATAAAGACGAGAGTAATAGGGATGGTAACAATAGAATAAGGACATTGCTAACAGTTATAGCGATAATAATAATAATAATAAGAATAATAATAATAGTTATAAGGATAAAGACAAGAGAAATAGGGATAATAATAATAGTAATAAGAATAATAATGACAGTTATAGCGAAAATAATAATAGTAATAAGGATAATTATAACAGTTATAGCGATAATAATAATAATAATAAGGATAATAATAATAGTTATAAGGATGGAGACAAGAGGAATACGGATAGTAACAAGAGAATAAGGATAATAATAACAGTTATAGCGATAATAATAATAGTAATAAGAATAATAATAACAGTTATAGCGATAATAATAATAGTTATAGGGATAATAATAATAGTAATAAGAATAATAATAACAGTTGTAAGGTGAAAGACACGAGTAATACGGATAGTAACAATAGACTAAGGATAATAATAACAGTTATAGCGATAATAATAATAGTAATAAGGATAATAATAATAGTTATAAGGATGCAGACAAGAGGAATACGGATAGTAACAATAGAATAAGGATAATAATAACAGTTATAATGATAATAATAATAGTAATAAGGATACTAATAACAGTTATAGCGATAATAATAATAATAATAAAGATAATAATAATAGTCATAAGGATAAAGACAAGAGGAATAGGGATAATAATAATAGTAATAAGAATAATAATAACAGTTATAGCGATAATAATAATAGTAATAAGGATAATTATAACAGTTATAGCGATAATAATAATAATAATAAGTATAATAATAATAGTTATAAGGATGGAGACAAGAGGAATACGGATAGTAACAATAGAATAAGGATAATAATAACAGTTATAGCGATAATAATAATAGTAATAAGAATAATAATAACAGTTATAGCGATAATAATAACAATAATAAGAATAATAATAATAGTTATAAGGATGAAGACAAGAGAAATAGGGATCATAATAATAGTAATAAGAATAATAATGACAGTTATAGCGATAATAATAATAGTAATAAGGATAATAATAACAGTTATAAGGATAAAGACAAGAGTAATAGGTATAGTAACAATAGAATAAGGATAATAATAACAGTTATAGCGATAATAATAATAGTAATAAGAATAATAATAACAGTTGTAAGGTTAAAAACACGAGTAATACGGATAGTAACAATAGAATAAGGATAATAATAACAGTTATAGCGATAATAATAATAGAAATAAGAATAATAATAACAGTTATAGCGATAATAATAATAGTAATAAGGATAATAATAACGGTTATAGCGATAATAATAATAGTAATAAGGATAATAATAATAGTTATAGGGATAATAATAATAGTAATAAGAATAATAATAACAGTTGTAAGGTGAAAGACACGAGTAATACGGATAGTAACAATAGACTAAGGATAATAATAACAGTTATAGCGATAATAATAATAGTAATAAGGATAATAATAATAGTTATAAGGATGCAGACAAGAGGAATACGGATAGTAACAATAGAATAAGGATAATAATAACAGTTATAATGATAATAATAATAGTAATAAGGATACTAATAACAGTTATAGCGATAATAATAATAATAATAAAGATAATAATAATAGTCATAAGGATAAAGACAAGAGGAATAGGGATAATAATAATAGTAATAAGAATAATAATAACAGTTATAGCGATAATAATAATAGTAATAAGGATAATTATAACAGTTATAGCGATAATAATAATAATAATAAGGATAATAATAATAGTTATAAGGATGGAGACAAGAGGAATACGGATAGTAACAATAGAATAAGGATAATAATAACAGTTATAGCGATAATAATAATAGAAATAAGAATAATAATAACAGTTATAGCGATAATAATAATAGTAATAAGGATAATAATAACAGTTGTAAGGTTAAAGACACGAGTAATACGGATAGTAACAATACAATAAGGATAATAATAACAGTTATAGCGATAATAATAATAATAATAAGAATAAGAATAATAGTTATAAGGATAAAGACAAGAGAGATAGGGATAATAATAAGAGTAATAAGGATAATAATAACAGTTATAGCGATAATAATAATAGTAATAAGGATAATAATAATAGTTATAAGGATGAAGACAAGAGGAATACGGATAGTAACAATAGAATAAGGATAATAATAACAGTTATAGCGATAATAATAATAGTAATAAGAATAATAATAACAGTTATAGCGATAATAATAATAATAATAAGAATAATAATAATAGTTATAAGGATAAAGACAAGAGAAATAGGGATAATAATAATAGTAATAAGAATAATAATGACAGTTATAGCGATAATAATAATAGTAATAAGGATAATAATAACAGTTATAAGGATAAAGACAAGAGTAATAGGTATAGTAACAATAGAATAAGGATAATAATAACAGTTATAGCGATAATAATAATAGTAATAAGAATAATAATAACAGTTGTAAGGTTAAAAACACGAGTAATACGGATAGTAACAATAGAATAAGGATAATAATAACAGTTATAGCGATAATAATAATAGAAATAAGAATAATAATAACAGTTATAGCGATAATAATAATAGTAATAAGGATAATAATAACAGTTGTAAGGTTAAAGACACGAGTAATACGGATAGTAACAATACAATAAGGATAATAATAACAGTTATAGCGATAATAATAATAGTAATAAGGATAATAATAACAGTTATAGCGATAATAATAATAATAGTAAAGATAATAATAATAGTCATAAGGATAAAGACAAGAGGAATAGGGATAATAATAATAGTAATAAGAATAATAATAACAGTTATAAGGATAATTGCAAGAGTAATACGGATAGCAACAATAGAATAAGGATAATAATAACGGTTATAGCGATAATAATAATAGTAATAAGGATAATA
>CAMAOC010000478.1:0-34960 GCA_945859555.1 Megachile ligniseca
AATAATAATAACAGTTATAGCGATAATAATAATAGTAATAAGGATTAATAATAATAGTTATATGGATAAAGACAAGAGTAATACGGATAGCAACAATAGTAATAAGAATAATAATAACAGTTATAGCGATAATAATAATAATAATAAGGATAATAATAATAGTTATAAGGAGAAAGACAAGAGGAATAGGGATAATAATAATAGTAACAAGAATAATAATAACAGTTATAGCGATAATAATAATAGTACTAAGGATAAAGGCAAGAGTAAGACGGTCAGTAATAATAGTAACAAGAATAATAATAACAGTTATAGCGATAATAATAATAGTCATAAGGATAATGATAATAGTTATAAGGATAAAGACAAGAGTAATAGAGATAGTAACAATAGAATAAGCATAATAATAACAGTTATAGTGATAATAATAATAATAATAAGGATAATTATAATAGTTATACGGAGAAAGACAAGAGGAATAGGGATAATAATAATAGTAACAAGAATAATAGTAACAGTTATAGCGATAATAATAATAATAATAAGGATAATAATAATAGTTATAAGGATAAAGACAAGAGGAATAGGGATAATAGTAATAGTAATAAGAATAATAATAACAGTTATAGAGATAATAATAATAGTATTAAGGATAATAATAACAGTTATAGCGATAATAATAATAGTAACAAGAATAATAATAACAGTTATAGCGATAATAATAATAGTAATAACAATAATAATAACAGTTATAGCGATAATAATAATAGTAATAAGGATTAATAACAGTAGTTATATGGATAAATACAAGAGGAATAGGGATAATAGTAATAGTAATAAGGATAATAATGACAGTTATAGCGATAATAATAATAATAATAAGGATAATAATAATAGTTATAAGGAGAAAGACAAGAGGAATAGGGATAATAATTATAGTAACAAGAATAATAATAACAGTTATAGCGATAATAATAATAGTATTAAGGATAATAATAACAGTTATAGCGATAATAATAATAGTATTAAGGATAATAATAACAGTTATAGCGATAATAATAATAGTTATAACGAGAGAGACAAGAGGGATAGGGATAATAATAATAGTAACAAGAATAATAATAACAGTTATAGCGATAATAATAATAGTATTAAGGATAATAATAACAGTTATAGCGATAATAATAATAGTTATAAGGATAAAGGCAAGAGTAATACGGATAGTAACAATAGAATAAGCATAATAATAACAGTTATAGCGATAATAATAATAGTAATAACAATAATAACAACAGTTATAGCGATAATAATAATAGTAATAAGAATAATAATAACAGTTACAGCGATAATAATAATAGTATTAAGGGTAATAATAACAGTTATAGCGATAATAATAATAGTTATAAGGATAAAGGGAAGAGTAATACGGATAGTAACAATAGAATAAGCATAATAATAACAGTTATAGCGATAATAATAATAGAAATAACAAGAATAATAACAGTTATAGCGATAATAATAATAGTAATAAGGATTAATAATAATAGTTATATGGATAAAGACAAGAGTAATACGGATACTAACAATAGTAATAAGAATGATAATAACAGTTATAGCGATAATAATAATAATAATAAGGATAATAATAATAGTTATAAGGAGAAAGACAAGAGGAATAGGGATAATAATAATAGTAACAAGAATAATAATAACAGTTATAGCGATAATAATAATAGTACTAAGGATAAAGGCAAGAGTAAGACGGACAGTAATAATAGTAACAAGAATAATAATAACAGTTATAGCGATAATAATAATAGTCATAAGGATAATGATAATAGTTATAAGGATAAAGACAAGAGTAGTAGAGATAGTAACAATAGAATAAGCATAATAATAACAGTTATAGCGATAATAATAATAGTAATAAGGATAATAATAACAGTTATAGCGATAATAATAATAATAATAAGGATAATAATAATATTTATAAGGATAAATACAAGAGGAATAGGGATAATAGTAATAGTATTAAGGATAATAATAACAGTTATAGCGATAATAATAATAGTTATAAGGGTAAAGGGAAGAGTAATACGGATAGTAACAATAGAATAAGCATAATAATAACAGTTATAGCGATAATAATAATAGTAATAACAAGAATAATAACAGTTATAGCGATAATAATAATAGTAATAAGGATTAATAATAATAGTTATATGGATAAAGACAAGAGTAATACGGATAGTAACAATAGTAATAAGAATGATAATAACAGTTATAGCGATAATAATAATAATAATAAGGATAATAATAATAGTTATAAGGAGAAAGACAAGAGGAATAGGGATAATAATAATAGTAACAAGAATAATAATAACAGTTATAGCGATAATAATAATAGTACTAAGGATAAAGGCCAGAGTAAGACGGACAGTAATAATAGTAACAAGAATAATAATAACAGATATAGCGATAATAATAATAGTCATAAGGATAATGATAATAGTTATAAGGATAAAGACAAGAGTAATAGAGATAGTAACAATAGAATAAGCATAATAATAACAGTTAGAGCGATAATAATAATAGTAATAAGGATAATAATAACAGTTATAGCGACAATAATAATAATAATAATAAGGATAATAATAATAGTTACAAGGATAAATACAAGAGGAATAGGGATAATAGTAATAGTAATAAGAATAATAATAACAGTTATAGCGATAATAATAATAGTTATAATGATAAAGGCAAGAGTAATACGGATAGTAACAATAGAATAAACATAATAATAACAGTTATAGCGATAATAATAATAATAATAAGGATAATTATAATAGTTATAAGGATAAAGACAAGAGTAATAGAGATAGTAACAATAGAATAAGCATAATAATAACAGTTATAGTGATAATAATAATAATAATAAGGATAATTATAATAGTTATACGGAGAAAGACAAGAGGAATAGGGATAATAATAATAGTAACAAGAATAATAGTAACAGTTATAGCGATAATAATAATAATAATAAGGATAATAAAAACAGTTATAGCGATAATAATAATAATAATAGTTATACGGATAAAGACAAGAGGAATAGTAATAATAGTAATAGTAATAAGAATAATAATAACAGTTATAGCGATAATAATAACAGTAGGAATGATAATAAGAGCAGTTATAGAGATAATAATAATAGTAATAAGGATAATAATAATAGTTATAAGGATGAAGACAAGAGTAATAGGGATAGTAACAATAGAATAAGCATAATAATAACAGTTATAGCGATAATAATAATAATAATAATAAGGATAATAATGATAGTTATAAGGAGAAAGACAAGAGGAATAGGGATAATAATAATAGTATTAAGGATAATAATAACAGT
Organism: Megachile ligniseca; assembly: GCA_945859555.1. Lineage (NCBI taxonomy): Eukaryota > Metazoa > Arthropoda > Insecta > Hymenoptera > Megachilidae > Megachile > Megachile ligniseca. The sequence continues at coordinate 3,404 of CAMAOC010000478.1, forward strand.
TATAGCGATAATAATAATAGTAATAAGGATAATAATAATAGTTATAAGGATAAAGACAAGAGGAATAGGGATAATAATAATAGTAACAAGAATAATAATAACAGTTAAAGCGATAATAATAATAGTAATAAGAATAATAATAACAGTTATAGCGATAATAATAATAGTATTAAGGATAATAATAACAGTTATAGCGATAATAATAATAGTTATAAGGAGAAAGACAAGAGGAATAGGGATAATAATAATAGAAACAAGAATAATAATAACAGTTATAGCGATAATAATAATAGTATTAAGGATAATAATAACAGTTATAGCGATAATAATAATAGTAATAAGAATAATAATAACAGTTATACCGATAATAATAATAGTTATAAGGAGAAAGAAAAGAGGAATAGGGATAATAATAAAAGTAACAAGAATAATAATAACAATTATAGCGACAATAATAATAGTATTAAGGATAATAATAATAGTAATAAGATTAATAGTAACAGTTATAGCGATAATAATAACAGTAGGAATGATAATAAGAGCAGTTATAGAGATAATAATAATAGTAATAAGGATAATAATAATAGTTATAAGGATGAAGACAAGAGTAATAGGGATAGTAACAATAGAATAAGCATAATAAAAACAGTTATAGCGATAATAATAATAGTATTAAGGATAATAATAACAGTGTTAGCGATAATAATAATAGTTATCAGGAGAAAGACAAGAGGAATAGGGATAATAAAAATAGTAATAAGAATAATAACAACAGTTATAGCGAAACTAATAATAATAATAAGGATTATAATAATAGTTATAAGGAGAAAGACAAGAGGAATAGGGATAGTAACAATAGAATAAGCATAATAATAACAGTTATAGCGATAAGAATAATAGCAATAACAATAATAATAACAGTTATAGTGATAATAATAATAGTAATAAGGATTAATAATCATAGTTATTTGGATAAAAATAAGAGTAATACGGATAGTAACAATAGTAATAAGAATAATAATAACAGTTATACTGATAATAATAATAGTATTAAGGATAATAATAACAGTTATAGCGATAATAATAATAGTTATAAGGGGAAAGACAAGAGGAATAGGGTTAATAATAATAGTAACAAGAATAATAATAACAGTTATAGCGATAATAATAATAGTATTAAGGATAATAATAACAGTTATAGCGATAATAATAATAGTATTCAGGATAATAATAACAGTTATAGCGATAATAATAACAGTAATAAGGATAATAATAATAGTTATAAGGATAAAGACAAGGGGAATAGGGATAATAATAATAGTAATAAGAATAATAATGACAGTTATACCGATAATAATAATAGTTATAAGGAGAAAGACAAGAGGAATAGGGATAATAATAATAGTAACAAGAATAATAATAACAGTTATAGCGATAATAATAATAGTAATAAGGATAATAATAACAGTTATAGCGATAATAATAATAATAATAGTTATACGGATAAAGACAAGAGGAATAGTAATAATAGTAATAGTAATAAGAATAATAATAACAGTTATAGCGATAATAATAACAGTAGGAATGATAATAAGAGCAGTTATAGAGATAATAATAATAGTAATAAGGATAATAATAATAGTTATAAGGATGAAGACAAGAGTAATAGGGATAGTAACAATAGAATAAGCATAATAAAAACAGTTATAGCGATAATAATAATAGTATTAAGGATAATAATAACAGTGTTAGCGATAATAATAATAGTTATCAGGAGAAAGACGAGAGGAATAGGGATAATAAAAATAGTAACAAGAATAATAACAACAGTTATAGCGAAAATAATAATAATAATAAGGATAATAATAATAGTTATAAGGAGAAAGACAAGAGGAATAGGGATAATAATAATAGTAACAAGAATAATAATAACAGTTACAGCGATAATAATAATAGTATTAAGGATAATAATAACAGTTATAGCGATAATAATAATAGTAATAAGGATAATAATAACAGTTATAGCGATAATAACAACAGTTATAAGGATAAAGACAAGAGTAATACGGATAGTAACAATAGAATAAGTATAATAATAACAGTTATAGCGATAATAATAATAGTAATAAGGATAATAATAACAGTTATAGCGATAATAATAATAATAATGAGGATAATAATAATAGTTATAAGGATAAAGACAAGAGGAATAGGAATAATAGTAATAGTAATAAGAATAATAATATCAGTTATAGCGATAATAATAGTAGTAATAAGGATAATAATAACAGTTGTAGCGATAATAATAATAATAATAAGGATAATAATAATAGTTATAAGGATAAAGACAAGAGGAATGGGGATAATAGTAATAGTAATAAGAATAATAATAACAGTTATAGCGATAATAATAATAATAATAATAATAATAAGGATAATAATAATAGTTATAAGGATAAAGGCAAGAGGAATAGGGATAATAGTAATAGTAATAAGAATAATAATAACAGTTATACTGATAATAATAATAGTATTAAGGATAATAATAATAGTTATAAGGGGAAAGACAAGAGGAATAGGGATAATAATAATAGCAACAAGAATAATAATAACAGTTGTAGCGATAATAATAATAGTATTAAGGATAATAATAATAGTAATAAGATTAATAGTAACAGTTATAGCGATAATAATAACAGTAGGAATGATAATAAGAGCAGTTATAGAGATAATAATAATAGTAATAAGGATAATAATAATAGTTATAAGGATGAAGACAAGAGTAATAGGGATAGTAACAATAGAATAAGCATAATAAAAACAGTTACAGCGACAATAATAATAGTATTAAGGATAATAATAACAGTGTTAGCGATAATAATAATAGTTATGAGGAGAAAGACAAGAGGAATAGGGATAATAAAAATAGTAACGAGAATAATAATAACAGTTATAGCGATAATAATAATAGTATTAAGGATAATAATAACAGTTATAGCGATAATAATAATAGTATTAAGGATAATAATAACAGTTATTAGCGATAATAATAATAGTTATAAGGATAAAGACAAGAGTAATACGGATAGTAACAATGGAATAAGCATAATAATAACAGTTATAGCGATAATAATAATAGTTATAAGGATAAAGGCAAGAGTAATACGGATAGTAACAATGGAATAAGCATAATAATAACAGTTATAGCGATAATAATAATAGTAATAACAATAATAATAAAAGTTATAGCGATAATAATAATAGTAATAAGGATTAATAATAATAGTTATATGGATAAAGACAAGAGTAATACGGATACTAACAATAGTAATAAGAATGATAATAACAGTTATAGCGATAATAATAATAATAATAAGGATAATAATAATAGTTATTAAGGAGAAAGACAAGAGGAATAGGGATAATAATAATAGTAACAAGAATAATAATAACAGTTATAGCGATAATAATAATAGTACTAAGGATAAAGGCAAGAGTAAGACGGACAGTAATAATAGTAACAAGAATAATAATAACAGTTATAGCGATAATAATAATAGTCATAAGGATAATGATAATAGTTATAAGGATAAAGACAAGAGTAATAGAGATAGTAACAATAGAATAAGCATAATAATAACAGTTATAGCGATAATAATAATAGTAATAAGGATAATAATAACAGTTATAGCGATAATAATAATAATAATAATAAGGATAATAATAATAGTTATAAGGATAAATACAAGAGGAATAGGGATAATAGTAATAGTAATAAGAATAATAATAACAGTTATAGCGATAATAATAATAGTTATAATGATAAAGGCAAGAGTAATACGGATAGTAACAATAGAATAAACATAATAATAACAGTTATAGCGATAATAATAATAATAATAAGGATAATTATAATAGTTATACGGACAAAGACAAGAGGAATAGGGATAATAATAATAGTAACAAGAATAATAATAACAGTTATAGCGATAATAATAATAATAATAATAAGGATAATAATAATAGTTAAAAGGATAAATACAAGAGGAATAGGGATAATAGTAATAGTAATAAGGATAATAATGACAGTTATAGCGATAATAATAATAATAATAAGGATAATAATAATAGTTATAAGGAGAAAGACAAGAGGAATAGGGATAATAATTATAGTATCAAGAATAATAATAACAGTTATAGCGATAATAATAATAGTATTAAGGATAAAGGCAAGAGGAATAGCGATAATAATAATAGTATTAAGGATAATAATGACAGTTTTAGCTATAATACTAATAGTAATAACAATAATAATAACAGTTATAGCGATAATAATAATAGTAATAAGGATTAATAATAATAGTTATATGGATAAAGACAAGAGCGATACGAATAGTAACAATAGTAATAAGAATAATAATAACAGTTATAGCGATAATAATAATAGTATTAAGGATAATAATAATAGTAATAAGGATAATAATAATAGTAATAAGAATAATAACAACAGTTATTACCGATAATACTAATAGTTATAAGGATAAAGACAAGAGTAATACGGATAGTAACAATAGAATAAGGATAATAATAACAGTTATAGCGATAATAATAATAGTAATAACAATAATAATAACAGTTATAGCGATAATAATAATAGTAATAAGGATTAATAATAATAGTTATATGGATAAAGACAAGAGTAATATGGATAGCAAGAATAGTAATAAGAATAATAATAACAGTTATAGCGATAATAATAATAGTTATAAGGATAAAGGCAAGAGTAATACGGATAGTAACAATAGAATAAGCATAATAATAACAGTTATAGCGATAATAATAATAGTAATAACAATAATAATAACAGTTATAGCGATAGTAATAACAGTAATAAGAATAATAATAACAGTTACAGCGATAATAATAATAGTATTAAGGATAATAATAACAGTTATAGCGATAATAATAATAGTAATAACAAGAATAATAACAGTTATAGCGATAATAATAATAGTAATAAGGATTAATAATAATAGTTATATGGATAAAGACAAGAGTAATACGGATAGCAACAATAGTAATAAGAATAATAATAACAGTTATAGCGATAATAATAATAATAATAAGGATAATAATAATAGTTATAAGGAGAAAGACAAGAGGAATAGGGATAATAATAATAGTAACAAGAATAATAATAACAGTTATAGCGATAATAATAATAGTACTAAGGATAAAGGCAAGAGTAAGACGGTCAGTAATAATAGTAACAAGAATAATAATAAGAGTTATAGCGATAATAATAATAGTCATAAGGATAATGATAATAGTTATAAGGATAAAGACAAGAGTAATAGAGATAGTAACAATAGAATAAGCATAATAATAACAGTTATAGTGATAATAATAATAATAATAAGGATAATTATAATAGTTATACGGAGAAAGACAAGAGGAATAGGGATAATAATAATAGTAACAAGAATAATAGTAACAGTTATAGCGATAATAATAATAATAATAAGGATAATAATAATAGTTATAAGGATAAAGACAAGAGGAATAGGGATAATAGTAATAGTAATAAGAATAATAATAACAGTTATAGAGATAATAATAATAGTATTAAGGATAATAATAACAGTTATAGCGATAATAATAATAGTAACAAGAATAATAATAACAGTTATAGCGATAATAATAATAGTAATAACAATAATAATAACAGTTATAGCGATAATAATAATAGTAATAAGGATTAATAACAGTAGTTATATGGATAAATACAAGAGGAATAGGGATAATAGTAATAGTAATAAGGATAATAATGACAGTTATAGCGATAATAATAATAATAATAAGGATAATAATAATAGTTATAAGGAGAAAGACAAGAGGAATAGGGATAATAATTATAGTAACAAGAATAATAATAACAGTTATAGCGATAATAATAATAGTATTAAGGATAATAATAACAGTTATAGCGATAATAATAATAGTATTAAGGATAATAATAACAGTTATAGCGATAATAATAATAGTTATAACGAGAGAGACAAGAGGGATAGGGATAATAATAATAGTAACAAGAATAATAATAACAGTTATAGCGATAATAATAATAGTATTAAGGATAATAATAACAGTTATAGCGATAATAATAATAGTTATAAGGATAAAGGCAAGAGTAATACGGATAGTAACAATAGAATAAGCATAATAATAACAGTTATAGCGATAATAATAATAGTAATAACAATAATAATAACAGTTATAGCGATAATAATAATAGTAATAAGAATAATAATAACAGTTACAGCGATAATAATAATAGTATTAAGGGTAATAATAACAGTTATAGCGATAATAATAATAGTTATAAGGATAAAGGGAAGAGTAATACGGATAGTAACAATAGAATAAGCATAATAATAACAGTTATAGCGATAATAAGAATAGAAATAACAAGAATAATAACAGTTATAGCGATAATAATAATAGTAATAAGGATTAATAATAATAGTTATATGGATAAAGACAAGAGTAATACGGATACTAACAATAGTAATAAGAATGATAATAACAGTTATAGCGATAATAATAATAATAATAAGGATAATAATAATAGTTATAAGGAGAAAGACAAGAGGAATAGGGATAATAATAATAGTAACAAGAATAATAATAACAGTTATAGCGATAATAATAATAGTACTAAGGATAAAGGCAAGAGTAAGACGGACAGTAATAATAGTAACAAGAATAATAATAACAGTTATAGCGATAATAATAATAGTCATAAGGATAATGATAATAGTTATAAGGATAAAGACAAGAGTAGTAGAGATAGTAACAATAGAATAAGCATAATAATAACAGTTATAGCGATAATAATAATAGTAATAAGGATAATAATAACAGTTATAGCGATAATAACAATAATAATAAGGATAATAATAATATTTATAAGGATAAATACAAGAGGAATAGGGATAATAGTAATAGTATTAAGGATAATAATAACAGTTATAGCGATAATAATAATAGTTATAAGGGTAAAGGGAAGAGTAATACGGATAGTAACAATAGAATAAGCATAATAATAACAGTTATAGCGATAATAATAATAGTAATAACAATAATAATAACAGTTATAGCGATAATAATAATAGTAATAAGAATAATAATAACAGTTACAGCGATAATAATAATAGTATTAAGGGTAATAATAACAGTTATAGCGATAATAATAATAGTTATAAGGATAAAGGGAAGAGTAATACGGATAGTAACAATAGAATAAGCATAATAATAACAGTTATAGCGATAATAATAATAGTAATAACAAGAATAATAACAGTTATAGCGATAATAATAATAGTAATAAGGATTAATAATAATAGTTATATGGATAAAGACAAGAGTAATACGGATACTAACAATAGTAATAAGAATGATAATAACAGTTATAGCGATAATAATAATAATAATAAGGATAATAATAATAGTTATAAGGAGAAAGACAAGAGGAATAGGGATAATAATAATAGTAACAAGAATAATAATAACAGTTATAGCGATAATAATAATAGTACTAAGGATAAAGGCAAGAGTAAGACGGACAGTAATAATAGTAACAAGAATAATAATAACAGTTATAGCGATAATAATAATAGTACTAAGGATAAAGGCAAGAGTAAGACGGACAGTAATAATAGTAACAAGAATAATAATAACAGTTATAGCGATAATAATAATAGTCATAAGGATAATGATAATAGTTATAAGGATAAAGACAAGAGTAGTAGAGATAGTAACAATAGAATAAGCATAATAATAACAGTTATAGCGATAATAATAATAGTAATAAGGATAATAATAACAGTTATAGCGATAATAATAATAATAATAAGGATAATAATAATATTTATAAGGATAAATACAAGAGGAATAGGGATAATAGTAATAGTATTAAGGATAATAATAACAGTTATAGCGATAATAATAATAGTTATAAGGGTAAAGGGAAGAGTAATACGGATAGTAACAATAGAATAAGCATAATAATAACAGTTATAGCGATAATAATAATAGTAATAACAAGAATAATAACAGTTATAGCGATAATAATAATAGTAATAAGGATTAATAATAATAGTTATATGGATAAAGACAAGAGTAATACGGATAGTAACAATAGTAATAAGAATGATAATAACAGTTATAGCGATAATAATAATAATAATAAGGATAATAATAATAGTTATAAGGAGAAAGACAAGAGGAATAGGGATAATAATAATAGTAACAAGAATAATAATAACAGTTATAGCGATAATAATAATAGTACTAAGGATAAAGGCCAGAGTAAGACGGACAGTAATAATAGTAACAAGAATAATAATAACAGATATAGCGATAATAATAATAGTCATAAGGATAATGATAATAGTTATAAGGATAAAGACAAGAGTAATAGAGATAGTAACAATAGAATAAGCATAATAATAACAGTTAGAGCGATAATAATAATAGTAATAAGGATAATAATAACAGTTATAGCGATAATAATAATAATAATAATAAGGATAATAATAATAGTTACAAGGATAAATACAAGAGGAATAGGGATAATAGTAATAGTAATAAGAATAATAATAACAGTTATAGCGATAATAATAATAGTTATAATGATAAAGGCAAGAGTAATACGGATAGTAACAATAGAATAAACATAATAATAACAGTTATAGCGATAATAATAATAATAATAAGGATAATTATAATAGTTATAAGGATAAAGACAAGAGTAATAGAGATAGTAACAATAGAATAAGCATAATAATAACAGTTATAGTGATAATAATAATAATAATAAGGATAATTATAATAGTTATACGGAGAAAGACAAGAGGAATAGGGATAATAATAATAGTAACAAGAATAATAGTAACAGTTATAGCGATAATAATAATAATAATAAGGATAATAATAATAGTTATAAGGATAAAGACAAGAGGAATAGGGATAATAGTAATAGTAATAAGAATAATAATAACAGTTATAGAGATAATAATAATAGTATTAAGGATAATAATAACAGTAATAGCGATAATAATAATAGTAACAAGAATAATAATAACAGTTATAGCGATAATAATAATAGTAATAACAATAATAATAACAGTTACAGCGATAATAATAATAGTATTAAGGATAATAATAACAGTTATAGCGATAATAATAATAGTTATAAGGATAAAGGTAAGAGTAATACGGATAGTAACAATAGAATAAGCATAATAATAACAGTTATAGCGATAATAATAATAGTAATAACAAGAATAATAACAGTTATAGCGATAATAATAACAGTAATAAGGATTAATAATAATAGTTATATGGATAAAGACAAGAGTAATACGGATACTAACAATAGTAATAAGAATGATAATAACAGTTATAGCGATAATAATAATAATAATAAGGATAATAATAATAGTTATAAGGAGAAAGACAAGAGGAATAGGGATAATAATAATAGTAACAAGAATAATAATAACAGTTATAGCGATAATAATAATAGTACTAAGGATAAAGGCAAGAGTAAGACGGACAGTAATAATAGTAACAAGAATAATAATAACAGTTATAGCGATAATAATAATAGTCATAAGGATAATGATAATAGTTATAAGGATAAAGACAAGAGTAGTAGAGATAGTAACAATAGAATAAGCATAATAATAACAGTTATAGCGATAATAATAATAGTAATAAGGATAATAATAATAGTTATAAGGATAAAGATAAGAGTAATAGGGATAGTAACAATAGAATAAGCATAATAATAACAGTTATAGCGATAAGAATAATAGCAATAACAATAATAATAACAGTTATAGTGATAATAATAATAGTAATAAGGATTAATAATCATAGTTATTTGGATAAAAACAAGAGTAATACGGATAGTAACAATAGTAATAAGAATAATAATAACAGTTATACTGATAATAATAATAGTATTAAGGATAATAATAACAGTTATAGCGATAATAATAATAGTTATAAGGGGAAAGACAAGAGGAATAGGGTTAATAATAATAGTAACAAGAATAATAATAACAGTTATAGCGATAATAATAATAGTAACAAGAATAATAATAACAGTTATAGCGATAATAATAATAGTCATAAGGATAATGATAATAGTTATAAGGATAAAGACAAGAGTAGTAGAGATAGTAACAATAGAATAAGCATAATAATAACAGTTATAGCGATAATAATAATAGTAATAAGGATAATAATAACAGTTATAGCGATAATAATAATAATAATAAGGATAATAATAATATTTATAAGGATAAATACAAGAGGAATAGGGATAATAGTAATAGTATTAAGGATAATAATAACAGTTATAGCGATAATAATAATAGTTATAAGGGTAAAGGGAAGAGTAATACGGATAGTAACAATAGAATAAGCATAATAATAACAGTTATAGCGATAATAATAATAGTAATAACAAGAATAATAACAGTTATAGCGATAATAATAATAGTAATAAGGATTAATAATAATAGTTATATGGATAAAGACAAGAGTAATACGGATAGTAACAATAGTAATAAGAATGATAATAACAGTTATAGCGATAATAATAATAATAATAAGGATAATAATAATAGTTATAAGGAGAAAGACAAGAGGAATAGGGATAATAATAATAGTAACAAGAATAATAATAACAGTTATAGCGATAATAATAATAGTACTAAGGATAAAGGCCAGAGTAAGACGGACAGTAATAATAGTAACAAGAATAATAATAACAGATATAGCGATAATAATAATAGTCATAAGGATAATGATAATAGTTATAAGGATAAAGACAAGAGTAATAGAGATAGTAACAATAGAATAAGCATAATAATAACAGTTAGAGCGATAATAATAATAGTAATAAGGATAATAATAACAGTTATAGCGATAATAATAATAATAATAATAAGGATAATAATAATAGTTATAAGGATAAATACAAGAGGAATAGGGATAATAGTAATAGTAATAAGAATAATAATAACAGTTATAGCGATAATAATAATAGTTATAATGATAAAGGCAAGAGTAATACGGATAGTAACAATAGAATAAACATAATAATAACAGTTATAGCGATAATAATAATAATAATAAGGATAATTATAATAGTTATAAGGATAAAGACAAGAGTAATAGAGATAGTAACAATAGAATAAGCATAATAATAACAGTTATAGTGATAATAATAATAATAATAAGGATAATTATAATAGTTATACGGAGAAAGACAAGAGGAATAGGGATAATAATAATAGTAACAAGAATAATAGTAACAGTTATAGCGATAATAATAATAATAATAAGGATAATAATAATAGTTATAAGGATAAAGACAAGAGGAATAGGGATAATAGTAATAGTAATAAGAATAATAATAACAGTTATAGAGATAATAATAATAGTATTAAGGATAATAATAACAGTAATAGCGATAATAATAATAGTAACAAGAATAATAATAACAGTTATAGCGATAATAATAATAGTAATAACAATAATAATAACAGTTACAGCGATAATAATAATAGTATTAAGGATAATAATAACAGTTATAGCGATAATAATAATAGTTATAAGGATAAAGGGAAGAGTAATACGGATAGTAACAATAGAATAAGCATAATAATAACAGTTATAGCGATAATAATAATAGTAATAACAAGAATAATAACAGTTATAGCGATAATAATAACAGTAATAAGGATTAATAATAATAGTTATATGGATAAAGACAAGAGTAATACGGATACTAACAATAGTAATAAGAATGATAATAACAGTTATAGCGATAATAATAATAATAATAAGGATAATAATAATAGTTATAAGGAGAAAGACAAGAGGAATAGGGATAATAATAATAGTAACAAGAATAATAATAACAGTTATAGCGATAATAATAATAGTACTAAGGATAAAGGCAAGAGTAAGACGGACAGTAATAATAGTAACAAGAATAATAATAACAGTTATAGCGATAATAATAATAGTCATAAGGATAATGATAATAGTTATAAGGATAAAGACAAGAGTAGTAGAGATAGTAACAATAGAATAAGCATAATAATAACAGTTATAGCGATAATAATAATAGTAATAAGGATAATAATAATAGTTATAAGGATAAAGATAAGAGTAATAGGGATAGTAACAATAGAATAAGCATAATAATAACAGTTATAGCGATAAGAATAATAGCAATAACAATAATAATAACAGTTATAGTGATAATAATAATAGTAATAAGGATTAATAATCATAGTTATTTGGATAAAAACAAGAGTAATACGGATAGTAACAATAGTAATAAGAATAATAATAACAGTTATACTGATAATAATAATAGTATTAAGGATAATAATAACAGTTATAGCGATAATAATAATAGTTATAAGGGGAAAGACAAGAGGAATAGGGTTAATAATAATAGTAACAAGAATAATAATAACAGTTATAGCGATAATAATAATAGTATTAAGGATAATAATAACAGTTATAGCGATAATAATAATAGTATTCAGGATAATAATAACAGTTATAGCGATAATAATAACAGTAATAAGGATAATAATAATAGTTATAAGGATAAAGACAAGGGGAATAGGGATAATAATAATAGTAATAAGAATAATAATGACAGTTATACCGATAATAATAATAGTTATAAGGAGAAAGAAAAGAGGAATAGGGATAATAATAATAGTAACAAGAATAATAATAACAGTTATAGCGATAATAATAATAGTAATAAGGATAATAATAACAGTTATAGCGATAATAATAATAATAATAGTTATACGGATAAAGACAAGAGGAATAGTAATAATAGTAATAGTAATAAGAATAATAATAACAGATATAGCGATAATAATAACAGTAGGAATGATAATAAGAGCAGTTATAGAGATAATAATAATAGTAATAAGGATAATAATAATAGTTATAAGGATGAAGACAAGAGTAATAGGGATAGTAACAATAGAATAAGCATAATAAAAACAGTTATAGCGATAATAATAATAGTATTAAGGATAATAATAACAGTGTTAGCGATAATAATAATAGTTATCAGGAGAAAGACGAGAGGAATAGGGATAATAAAAATAGTAACAAGAATAATAACAACAGTTATAGCGAAAATAATAATAATAATAAGGATAATAATAATAGTTATAAGGAGAAAGACAAGAGGAATAGGGATAATAATAATAGTAACAAGAATAATAATAACAGTTATAGCGATAATAATAATAGTATTAAGGATAATAATAACAGTTATAGCGATAATAATAATAGTAATAAGGATAATAATAACAGTTATAGCGATAATAACAACAGTTATAAGGATAAAGACAAGAGTAATACGGATAGTAACAATAGAATAAGTATAATAATAACAGTTATAGCGATAATAATAATAGTAATAAGGATAATAATAATAGTTATAAGGATAAAGATAAGAGTAATAGGGATAGTAACAATAGAATAAGCATAATAATAACAGTTATAGCGATAAGAATAATAGCAATAACAATAATAATAACAGTTATAGCGATAATAATAATAGTAATAAGGATTAATAATCATAGTTATTTGGATAAAAACAAGAGTAATACGGATAGTAACAATAGTAATAAGAATAATAATAACAGTTATACTGATAATAATAATAGTATTAAGGATAATAATAACAGTTATAGCGATAATAATAATAGTTATAAGGGGAAAGACAAGAGGAATAGGGATAATAATAATAGTAACAAGAATAATAATAACAGTTATAGCGATAATAATAATAGTATTAAGGATAATAATAACAGTTATAGCGATAATAATAATAGGATTAAGGATGATAATAACTGTTATAGCGATAATAATAATAATAGTTATAAGGATAAAGACAAGAGTAATAGGGATAGTAATAATAGAATAGGGCTAATAATAACAGTTATAGCGATAATAATAATAATAATAATAAGGATAATAATGATAGTTATAAGGAGAAAGACAAGAGGAATAGGGATAATAATAATAGTAACAAGAATAATTAGAACAGTTAAAGCGATAATAATAATAAGAATAATAATAACAGTTATAGCGATAATAATAATAGTATTAAGGATAATAATAACAGTTATAGCGATAATAATAATAGTTATAAGGAGAAAGACAAGAGGAATAGGGATAATAATAATAGTAACAAGAATAATAATAACAGTTATAGCGATAATAATAATAGTAGGAATGATAATAAGCGCAGTTATAGAGATAATAATAATAATAATAGTTATACGGATAAAGACAAGAGGAATAGTAATAATAGTAATAGTAATAAGAATAATAATAACAGTTATAGCGATAATAATAATAGGATTAAGGATGATAATAACTGTTATAGCGATAATAATAATAATAGTTATAAGGATAAAGACAAGAGTAATAGGGATAGTAATAATAGAATAAGGATAATAATAACAGTTATAGCGATAATAATAATAATAATAATAAGGATAATAATGATAGTTATAAGGAGAAAGACAAGAGGAATAGGGATAATAATAATAGTATTAAGGATAATAATAACAGTTATAGCGATAATAATAATAGTAATAAGGATAATAATAATAGTTATAAGGAAAAAGACAAGAGGAATAGGGATAATAATAATAGTAACAAGAATAATAATAACAGTTAAAGCGATAATAATAATAGTAATAAGAATAATAATAACAGTTATAGCGATAATAATAATAGTATTAAGGATAATAATAACAGTTATAGCGATAATAATAATAGTTATAAGGAGAAAGACAAGAGGAATAGGGATAATAATAATAGTAACAAGAATAATAATAACAGTTATAGCGATAATAACAACAGTTATAAGGATAAAGACAAGAGTAATACGGATAGTAACAATAGAATAAGTATAATAATAACAGTTATAGCGATAATAATAATAGTAATAAGGATAATAATAATAGTTATAAGGATAAAGATAAGAGTAATAGGGATAGTAACAATAGAATAAGCATAATAATAACAGTTATAGCGATAAGAATAATAGCAATAACAATAATAATAACAGTTATAGCGATAATAATAATAGTAATAAGGATTAATAATCATAGTTATTTGGATAAAAACAAGAGTAATACGGATAGTAACAATAGTAATAAGAATAATAATAACAGTTATACTGATAATAATAATAGTATTAAGGATAATAATAACAGTTATAGCGATAATAATAATAGTTATAAGGGGAAAGACAAGAGGAATAGGGATAATAATAATAGTAACAAGAATAATAATAACAGTTGTAGCGATAATAATAATAGTATTAAGGATAATAATAACAGTTATAGCGATAATAATAATAGGATTAAGGATGATAATAACTGTTATAGCGATAATAATAATAATAGTTATAAGGATAAAGACAAGAGTAATAGGGATAGTAATAATAGAATAGGGTTAATAATAACAGTTATAGCGATAATAATAATAATAATAATAAGGATAATAATGATAGTTATAAGGAGAAAGACAAGAGGAATAGGGATAATAATAATAGTAACAAGAATAATTAGAACAGTTAAAGCGATAATAATAATAAGAATAATAATAACAGTTATAGCGATAATAATAATAGTATTAAGGATAATAATAACAGTTATAGCGATAATAATAATAGTTATAAGGAGAAAGACAAGAGGAATAGGGATAATAATAATAGTAACAAGAATAATAATGACAGTTATACCGATAATAATAATAGTTATAAGGAGAAAGAAAAGAGGAATAAGGATAATAATAATAGTAACAAGAATAATAATAACAGTTATAGCGATAATAATAATAGTAATAAGGATAATAATAACAGTTATAGCGATAATAATAATAATAATAGTTATACGGATAAAGACAAGAGGAATAGTAATAATAGTCATAGTAATAAGAATAATAATAACAGTTATAGCGATAATAATAACAGTAGGAATGATAATAAGAGCAGTTATAGAGATAATAATAATAGTAATAAGGATAATAATAATAGTTATAAGGATGAAGACAAGAGTAATAGGGATAGTAACAATAGAATAAGCATAATAATAACAGTTATAGCGATAATAATAATAATAATAATAAGGATAATAATGATAGTTATAAGGAGAAAGACAAGAGGAATAGGGATAATAATAATAGTATTAAGGATAATAATAACAGTTATAGCGATAATAATAATAGTAATAAGGATAATAATAATAGTTATAAGGATAAAGACAAGAGGAATAGGGATAATAATAATAGTAACAAGAATAATAATAACAGTTAAAGCGATAATAATAATAGTAATAAGAATAATAATAACAGTTATAGCGATAATAATAATAGTATTAAGGATAATAATAACAGTTATAGCGATAATAATAATAGTTATAAGGAGAAAGACAAGAGGAATAGGGATAATAATAATAGAAACAAGAATAATAATAACAGTTATAGCGATAATAATAATAGTATTAAGGATAATAATAACAGTTATAGCGATAATAATAATAGTAATAAGAATAATAATAACAGTTATACCGATAATAATAATAGTTATAAGGAGAAAGAAAAGAGGAATAGGGATAATAATAAAAGTAACAAGAATAATAATAACAATTATAGCGACAATAATAATAGTATTAAGGATAATAATAATAGTAATAAGATTAATAGTAACAGTTATAGCGATAATAATAACAGTAGGAATGATAATAAGAGCAGTTATAGAGATAATAATAATAGTAATAAGGATAATAATAATAGTTATAAGGATGAAGACAAGAGTAATAGGGATAGTAACAATAGAATAAGCATAATAAAAACAGTTATAGCGATAATAATAATAGTATTAAGGATAATAATAACAGTGTTAGCGATAATAATAATAGTTATCAGGAGAAAGACAAGAGGAATAGGGATAATAAAAATAGTAATAAGAATAATAACAACAGTTATAGCGAAACTAATAATAATAAGGATTATAATAATAGTTATAAGGAGAAAGACAAGAGGAATAGGGATAATAATAATAGTAATAAGAATAATAATAACAGTTATAGCGATAATAACAACAGTTATAAGGATAAAGACAAGAGTAATACGGATAGTAACAATAGAATAAGTATAATAATAACAGTTATAGCGATAATAATAATAGTGATAAGGATAATAATAATAGTTATAAGGATAAAGATAAGAGTAATAGGGATAGTAACAATAGAATAAGCATAATAATAACAGTTATAGCGATAAGAATAATAGCAATAACAATAATAATAACAGTTATAGTGATAATAATAATAGTAATAAGGATTAATAATCATAGTTATTTGGATAAAAATAAGAGTAATACGGATAGTAACAATAGTAATAAGAATAATAATAACAGTTATACTGATAATAATAATAGTATTAAGGATAATAATAACAGTTATAGCGATAATAATAATAGTTATAAGGGGAAAGACAAGAGGAATAGGGTTAATAATAATAGTAACAAGAATAATAATAACAGTTATAGCGATAATAATAATAGTATTAAGGATAATAATAACAGTTATAGCGATAATAATAATAGTATTCAGGATAATAATAACAGTTATAGCGATAATAATAACAGTAATAAGGATAATAATAATAGTTATAAGGATAAAGACAAGGGGAATAGGGATAATAATAATAGTCATAAGAATAATAATGACAGTTATACCGATAATAATAATAGTTATAAGGAGAAAGACAAGAGGAATAGGGATAATAATAATAGTAACAAGAATAATAATAACAGTTATAGCGATAATAATAATAGTAATAAGGATAATAATAACAGTTATAGCGATAGTAATAATAATAATAGTTATACGGATAAAGACAAGAGGAATAGTAATAATAGTAATAGTAATAAGAATAATAATAACAGTTATAGCGATAATAATAACAGTAGGAATGATAATAAGAGCAGTTATAGAGATAATAATAATAGTAATAAGGATAATAATAATAGTTATAAGGATGAAGACAAGAGTAATAGGGATAGTAACAATAGAATAAGCATAATAAAAACAGTTATAGCGATAATAATAATAGTATTAAGGATAATAATAACAGTGTTAGCGATAATAATAATAGTTATCAGGAGAAAGACGAGAGGAATAGGGATAATAAAAATAGTAACAAGAATAATAACAACAGTTATAGCGAAAATAATAATAATAATAAGGATAATAATAATAGTTATAAGGAGAAAGACAAGAGGAATAGGGATAATAATAATAGTAACAAGAATAATAATAACAGTTACAGCGATAATAATAATAGTATTAAGGATAATAATAACAGTTATAGCGATAATAATAATAGTAATAAGGATAATAATAACAGTTATAGCGATAATAACAACAGTTATAAGGATAAAGACAAGAGTAATACGGATAGTAACAATAGAATAAGTATAATAATAACAGTTATAGCGATAATAATAATAGTAATAAGGATAATAATAATAGTTATAAGGATAAAGATAAGAGTAATAGGGATAGTAACAATAGAATAAGCATAATAATAACAGTTATAGCGATAAGAATAATAGCAATAACAATAATAATAACAGTTATAGCGATAATAATAATAGTAATAAGGATTAATAATCATAGTTATTTGGATAAAAACAAGAGTAATACGGATAGTAACAATAGTAATAAGAATAATAATAACAGTTATACTGATAATAATAATAGTTATAAGGGGAAAGACAAGAGGAATAGGGATAATAATAATAGTAACAAGAATAATAATAACAGTTATAGCGACAATAATAATAGTATTAAGGATAATAATAATAGTTATAGCGATAATAATAATAGGATTAAGGATGATAATAACTGTTATAGCGATAATAATAATAATAGTTATAAGGATAAAGACAAGAGTAATAGGGATAGTAATAATAGAATAGGGTTAATAATAACAGTTATAGCGATAATAATAATAATAATAATAAGGATAATAATGATAGTTATAAGGAGAAAGACAAGAGGAATAGGGATAATAATAATAGTAACAAGAATAATTAGAACAGTTAAAGCGATAATAATAATAAGAATAATAATAACAGTTATAGCGATAATAATAATAGTATTAAGGATAATAATAACAGTTATAGCGATAATAATAATAGTTATAAGGAGAAAGACAAGAGGAATAGGGATAATAATAATAGTAACAAGAATAATAATAACAGTTATAGCGATAATAATAATAGTAGGAATGATAATAAGAGCAGTTATAGAGATAATAATAATAGTAATAAGGATAATAATAATAGTTATAAGGATGAAGACAAGAGTAATAGGGATAGTAACAATAGAATAAGCATAATAAAAACAGTTATAGCGATAATAGTAATAGTATTAAGGATAATAATAACAGTGTTAGCGATAATAATAATAGTTATCAGGAGAAAGACGAGAGGAATAGGGATAATAAAAATAGTAACAAGAATAATAACAACAGTTATAGCGAAAATAATAATAATAATAAGGATAATAATAATAGTTATAAGGAGAAAGACAAGAGGAATAGGGATAATAATAATAGTAATAAGAATAATAATAACAGTTATAGCGATAATAACAATAGTTATAAGGATAAAGGCAAGAGTAATAGGGATAGTAACAATAGAATAAGCATAATAATAACAGTTATAGCGATCATAATAATAGTATTAAGGATAATAATAACAGTTATAGCGATAATAATAATAGTTATAAGGAGAAAGACAAGAGGAATAGGGATAATAATAATAGTAACAAGAATAATAATAACATTTACACCGGTGATAATAATAGTTATAAGGATAAAGGCAAGAGTAATAGGGATAATAGTAATAGTAATAAGAATAATAATAACAGTTATAGCGATAATAATAATAGTAATAAGGATAATAATAATAGTTATAATGATATAGACAAGAGTAATAGGGATAGTAACAATAGAATAAGCATAATAATAACACTTATAGCGATAATAATAAAAGTAATATGGATAATAATAACAGTTATAGCGATAATAATAATAATAATGAGGATAATAATAATAGTTATAAGGATAAAGACAAGAGGAATGGGGATAATAGTAATAGTAATAAGAATAATAATAACAGTTATAGCGATAATAATAATAATAATAAGGATAATAATAATAGTTATAAGGAGAAAGACAAGAGGAATAGGGATAATAAAAATAGTAACAAGAATAATAACAACAGTTATAGCGATAATAATAATAATAATAAGGATAATAATAATAGTTATAAGGAGAAAGACAAGAGGAATAGGGATAATAATAATAGTAACAAGAATAATAATAACAGTTATAGCGATAATAATAATAGTATTAAGGATAAAGGCAAGAGTAATACGGACAGTAATAATAGTAACAAGAATAATAATAACAGCTATAGCGATAATAATAATAGTAATAAGGATAATAATAATAGTTATAAGGATATAGACAAGAGTAATAGGGATAATAATAATAGTAACAAGAATAATAATAACATTTACACCGGTGATAATAATAGTTATAAGGATAAAGGCAAGAGTAATAGGGATAATAGTAATAGTAATAAGAATAATAATAACAGTTATAGCGATAATAATAATAGTAATAAGGATAATAATAATAGTTATAAGGGTATAGACAAGAGTAATAGGGATAGTAACAATAGAATAAGCATAATAATAACAGTTATAGCGATAATAATAATAGTAATAAGGATAATAATAACAGTTATAGCGATAATAATAATAGTAATAAGGATAATAATAATAGTTATAAGGATATAGACAAGAGTAATAGGGATAGTAACAATAGAATAAGCATAATAATAACAGTTATAGCGATAATAATAATAATAATGAGGATAATAATAATAGTTATAAGGATAAAGACAAGAGGAATGGGGATAATAGTAATAGTAATAAGAATAATAATAACAGTTATAGCGATAATAATAATAATAATAAGGATAATAATAATAGTTATAAGGAGAAAGACAAGAGGAATAGGGATAATAAAAATAGTAACAAGAATAATAACAACAGTTATAGCGATAATAATAATAATAATAAGGATAATAATAATAGTTATAAGGAGAAAGACAAGAGGAATAGGGATAATAATAATAGTAACAAGAATAATAATAACAGTTATAGCGATAATAATAATAGTATTAAGGATAATAATAACAGTTATAGCGATAATAATAATAGTTATAAGGAGAAAGACAAGAGGAATAGGGATAATAATAATAGTAACAAGAATAATACTAACAGTTATAGCGATAATAATAATAGTATTAAGGATAAAGGCAAGAGTAATACGGACAGTAATAATAGTAACAAGAATAATAATAACAGTTATAGCGATAATAATAATAGTATTAAGGATAAAGGCAAGAGTAATACGGACAGTAATAATAGTAACAAGAATAATAATAACAGTTATAGCGATAATAATAATAGTATTAAGGATAATAATAACAGTTATAGCGATAATAATAATAGTATTCAGGATAATAATAAAAGTTATAGCGATAATAATAACAGTAATAAGGATAATAATAATAGTTATAAGGATAAAGACAAGGGGAATAGGGATAATAATAATAGTAATAAGAATAATAATAACAGTTATACCGATAATAATAATAGTTATAAGGAGAAAGAAAAGAGGAATAGGGATAATAATAATAGTAACAAGAATAATAATAACAGTTATAGCGATAATAATAATAGTAATAAGGATAATAATAACAGTTATAGCGATAATAATAATGATAATAGTTATAAGGATAAAGACAAGAGGAATAGTAATAATAGTAATAGTAATAAGAATAATAATAACAGTTATAGCGATAATAATAATAGTAATAAGGATAAAGACAAGGGTAATAGGGATAATAATAATAGTAATAAGGATAATAATAATAGTTATAAGGAGAAAGACAAGGGGAATAGGGATAATAATAATAGTAACAAGAATAATAACAACAGTTATAGCCATAATAATAATAATAATAAGGATAATAATAATAGTTATAATGGGAAAGATAAGAGGAATAGGGATAATAATAATAGTAACAAGAATAATAATAACAGTTATAGCGATAATAATAATAGTATTAAGGATAATAATAACAGTTTATAGCGATAATAATAATAGTAATAAGGATAAAGACATGGGTAATAGGGATAATAATAATAGTAATAAGGATAATAATAATAGTTATAAGGATGAAGACAAGAGTAATATGGATAGTAACAATAGAATAAGCATAATAATAACAGTTATAGCGATAATAATAATAGTATTAAGGATAATAATAACAGTTATAGCGATAATAATAATAGTTATAAGGAGAAAGACAAGAGGAATAGGGATAATAAAAATAGTAACAAGAATAATAACAACAGTTATAGCGATAATAATAATAATAATAAGGATAATAATAATAGTTATAAGGAGAAAGACAAGAGGAATAGGGATAATAATAATAGTAACAAGAATAATAATAACAGTTATAGCGATAATAATCATAGTATTATGGATAAAGGCAAGAGTAATACGGACAGTAATAATAGTAACAAGAATAATAATAACAGTTATAGCGATAATAATAATAGTATTAAGGATAATAATAACAGTTATAGCGATAATAATAATAGTTATAAGGAGAAAGAAAAGAGGAATAGGGATAATAATAATAGTAACAAGAATAATAATAACAGTTATAGCGATAATAATAATAGTATTAAGGATAAAGGCAAGAGTAATACGGACAGTAATAATAGTAACAAGAATAATAATAACAGTTATAGCGATAATAATAATAGTAATAAGGATAATAATAATAGTTATAAGGATATAGACAAGAGTAATAGGGATAGTAACAATAGAATAAGCATAATAATAACAGTTATAGCGATAATAATAATAGTAATAAGGATAATAATAACAGTTATAGCGATAATAATAATAATAATGAGGATAATAATAATAGTTATAAGGATAAAGACAAGAGGAATAGGAATAATAGTAATAGTAATAAGAATAATAATATCAGTTATAGCGATAATAATAGTAGTAATAAGGATAATAATAACAGTTGTAGTGATAATAATAATAATAATAAGGATAATAATAATAGTTATAAGGATAAAGACAAGAGGAATGGGGATAATAGTAATAGTAATAAGAATAATAATAACAGTTATAGCGATAATAATAATAATAATAATAATAATAAGGATAATAATAATAGTTATAAGGATAAAGGCAAGAGGAATAGGGATAATAGTAATAGTAATAAGAATAATAATAACAGTTATACTGATAATAATAATAGTATTAAGGATAATAATAATAGTTATAAGGGGAAAGACAAGAGGAATAGGGATAATAATAATAGCAACAAGAATAATAATAACAGTTGTAGCGATAATAATAATAGTATTAAGGATAATAATAATAGTAATAAGATTAATAGTAACAGTTATAGCGATAATAATAACAGTAGGAATGATAATAAGAGCAGTTATAGAGATAATAATAATAGTAATAAGGATAATAATAATAGTTATAAGGATGAAGACAAGAGTAATAGGGATAGTAACAATAGAATAAGCATAATAAAAACAGTTACAGCGACAATAATAATAGTATTAAGGATAATAATAACAGTGTTAGCGATAATAATAATAGTTATCAGGAGAAAGACAAGAGGAATAGGGATAATAAAAATAGTAACGAGAATAATAATAACAGTTATAGCGATAATAATAATAGTATTAAGGATAATAATAACAGTTATAGCGATAATAATAATAGTATTAAGCATAATAATAACAGTTATTAGCGATAATAATAATAGTTATAAGGATAAAGACAAGAGTAATACGGATAGTAACAATAGAATAAGGATAATAATAACAGTTATAGCGATAATAATAATAGTAATAACAATAATAATAACAGTTATAGCTATAATAATAATAGTAATAAGGATTAATAATAATAGTTATATGGATGAAGACAAGAGTAATACGGATAATAACAATAGTAATAAGAATAATAATAACAGTTATACTGATAATAATAATAGTATTAAGGATAATAATAATAGTTATAAGGGGAAACACAAGAGGAATAGGGATAATAATAATAGTAACAAGAATAATAACAACAGTTATACCGATAATAATAATATTATTAAGGATAATAATAACAGTTATAGCGATAATAATAATAGTAATAAGGATAAAGACAAGGGTAATAGGGATAATAATAATAGTAATAAGGATAATAATAATAGTTATAAGGAGAAAGACAAGGGGAATAGGGATAATAATAATAGTAACAAGAATAATAACAACAGTTATAGCGATAATAATAATAATAATAATAAGGATAATAATAATAGTTATAAGGGGAAAGATAAGAGGAATAGGGATAATAATAATAGTAACAAGAATAATAATAACAGTTATAGCGATAATAATAATAGTATTAAGGATAATAATAACAGTTATAGCGATAATAATAATAGTACTAAGGATAAAGGCAAGAGTAAGACGGTCAGTAATAATAGTAACAAGAATAATAATAACAGTTATAGCGATAATAATAATAGTCATAAGGATAATGATAATAGTTATAAGGATAAAGACAAGAGTAATAGAGATAGTAACAATAGAATAAGCATAATAATAACAGTTATAGCGATAATAATAATAATAATAAGGATAATTATAATAGTTATACGGAGAAAGACAAGAGGAATAGGGATAATAATAATAGTAATAAGAATAATAATAACAGTTATAGCGATAATAATAATAATAATAATAATAAGGATAATAATAATAGTTAAAAGGATAAATACAAGAGGAATAGGGATAATAGTAATAGTAATAAGGATAATAATGACAGTTATAGCGATAATAATAATAATAATAAGGATAATAATAATAGTTATAAGGAGAAAGACTAGAGGAATAGGGATAATAATAATAGTAACAAGAATAATAATAACAGTTATAGCGATAATAATAATAGTATTAAGGATAATAATAACAGTTATAGCGATAATAATAATAGTAATAAGGATAAAGACATGGGTAATAGGGATAATAATAATAGTAATAAGGATAATAATAATAGTTATAAGGATGAAGACAAGAGTAATATGGATAGTAACAATAGAATAAGCATAATAATAACAGTTATAGCGATAATAATAATAGTAATAACAATAATAATAACAGTTATAGCGATAATAATAATAGTAATAAGAATAATAATAACAGCTACAGCGATAATAATAATAGTATTAAGGATAATAATAACAGTTATAGCGATAATAATAATAGTTATAAGGATAAAGGGAAGAGTAATACGGATAGTAACAATAGAATAAGCATAATAATAGCAGTTATTGCGATAATAATAATAGTAATAACAAGAATAATAACAGTTATAGCGATAATAATAATAGTAATAAGGATTAATAATAATAGTTATATGGATAAAGACAAGAGTAATACGGATAGTAACAATAGTAATAAGAATGATAATAACAGTTATAGCGATAATAATAATAGTACTAAGGATAAAGGCAAGAGTAAGACGGACAGTAATAATAGTAACAAGAATAATAATAACAGTTATAGCGATAATAATAATAGTCATAAGGATAATGATAATAGTTATAAGGATAAAGACAAGAGTAATAGAGATAGTAACAATAAAATAAGCATAATAATAACAGTTATAGCGATAATAATAATAGTATTAAGGATAATAATAACAGTTATAGCGATAATAATAATAGTTATAAGGAGAGGGACAAGAGGAATAGGGATAATAATAATAGTAACAAGAATAATAATAAAAGTTATAGCGATAATAATAATAGTATTAAGGATAATAATAACAGTTATAGCGATAATAATAATAGTTATAAGGATAAAGGCAAGAGTAATACGGATAGTAACAATAGAATAAGCATAATAATAACAGTTATAGCGATAATAATAATAGTAATAACAATAATAATAACAGTTATAGCGATAATAATAATAGTAATAAGAATAATAATAACAGTTACAGCGATAATAATAATAGTATTAAGCATAATAATAACAGTTAAAAGGATAAATACAAGAGGAATAGGGATAATAGTAAAAGTAATAAGAATAATAATAACAGTTATAGTGATAATAATAATAGTAATAAGGATTAATAATAATAGTTATATGCATAAAGACAAGAGTAATACGGATAGCAACAATAGTAATAAGAATAATAATAACTGTTATAGCGATAATAATAATAGTAACAAGAATAATAATAACAGTTATAGCGATAATAATAATAATAATAAGGATAATAATAATACTTATAAGGAGAAAGACAAGAGGAATAGGGATAATAATAATAGTAACAAGAATAATAGTAACAGTTAGAGCGATAATAATAATAATAAGAAGGATAATAATAATAGTTATAAGGAGAAAGACAAGAGTAATAGAGATAGTAACAATAGAATAAGCATAATAATAACAGTTATAGCGATAATAATAATAGTAATAAGAATAATAATAACAGTTGTAGCGATAATAATAATAATAATAAGGATAATAATAATAGTTATAAGGATAAATACAAGAGGAATAGGGATAATAGTAATAGTAATAAGAATAATAATAACAGTTATAGCGATAATAATAATAGTTATAATGATAAAGGCAAGAGTAATACGGATAGTAACAATAGAATAAACATAATAATAACAGTTATAGCGATAATAATAATAGTATTAAGGATAATAACAACAGTTATAGCGATAATAATAATAGTTATAAGGAGAGGGCCAAGAGGAATAGGGATAATAATAATAGTAACAAGAATAATAATAACAGTTATAGCGATAATAATAATAGTATTAAGGATAATAATAACAGTTATAGCGATAATAATAATAGTATTAAGATTAAAGGCAAAAGGAATAGGGATAATAATAATAGTAACGAGAATAATAATAACAGTTATAGCGATAATAATAATAGTATTAAGGATAAAGGCAAGAGGAATAGGGATAATAATAATAGTAACGAGAATAATAATAACAGTTATAGTGATAATAATAGTATTAAGGATAATAATAACAGTTATAGCGATAATAATAATAGTATTAAGGATAATAATAACAGATATAGCGATAATAATAATAGTTATAAGGATAAAGGCAAGAGTAATACGGATAGTAACAATAGAATAAGCATAATAATAACAGTTATAGCGATAATAATAATAGTAATAACAATAATAATAACAGTTATGGCGATAATAATAATAGTAATAAGAATAATAATAACAGTTATAGCGATAATAATAATAGTATTAAGCATAATAATAACAGTTAAAAGGATAAATACAAGAGGAATAGGGATAATAGTAAAAGTAATAAGAATAATAATAACAGTTATAGCGATAATAATAATAGTAATAACGATTAATAATAATAGTTATATGGATAAAGACAAGAGTAATACGGATAGCAACAATAGTAATAAGCATAATAATAACTGTTATAGCGATAATAATAATAGTAACAAGAATAATAATAACAGTTATAGCGATAATAATAATAATAATAAGGATAATAATAATACTTATAAGGAGAAAGACAAGAGGAATAGGGATAATAATAATAGTAACAAGAATAATAGTAACAGTTATAGCGATAATAATAATAATAAGAAGGATAATAATAATAGTTATAAGGAGAAAGACAAGAGTAATAGAGATAGTAACAATAGAATAAGCATAATAATAACAGTTATAGCGATAATAATAATAGTAATAAGAATAATAATAACAGTTGTAGCGATAATAATAATAATAATAATAAGGATAATAATAATAGTTATAAGGATAAATACAAGAGGAATGATAATAGTAATAGTAATAAGAATAATAATAACAGTTATAGCGATAATAATAATAGTTATAATGATAAAGGCAAGAGTAATACGGATAGTAACAATAGAATAAACATAATAATAACAGTTATAGCGATAATAATAATAGTATTAAGGATAATAATAATAGTTACAGCGATAATAATAATAGTATTAAGCATAATAATAACAGTTATAGCGATAATAATAATAATAATAAGGATAATTATAAGAGTTATAAGGAGAAAGAAAAGAGGAATAGGGATAATAATAATAGTAACAAGAATAATAAGAACAGTTATAGCGATAATAATAATAATAATAAGCATAGTAATAATAGTTATAAGGAGAAAGACAAGAGGAATACGGATAATAGTAATAGTAATAAGAATATTAATAACAGTTATAGCGATAATAATAATAGTATTGAGGATAATAATAATAGTAATAAGGATAATAATAATAGTTATAAGGAGAAAGACAAGAGGAATAGGGATAATAATAATAGTAACAAGAATAATAATAACAGTTATAGCGTTAATAATAATAGTACTAAGGATAAAGGCAAGAGTAATACGGACAGTAATAATAGTAACAAGAATAATAATAACAGTTATAGGGAAAATAATAATAGTATTAAGCATAATAATAACAGTTATTAGCGATAATAATAATAGTTATAAGGATACAGACAAGAGTAATAGAGATAGTAACAATAGAATAAGCATAATAATAACAGTTATAGCGATAATAATAATAGTTATAATGATAAAGGCAAGAGTAATACGGATAGTAACAATAGAATAAACATAATAATAACAGTTATAGCGATAATAATAATAGTATTAAGGATAATAACAACAGTTATAGCGATAATAATAATAGTTATAAGGAGAGGGACAAGAGGAATAGGGATAATAATAATAGTAACAAGAATAATAATAACAGTTATAGCGATAATAATAATAGTATTAAGGATAATAATAACAGTTATAGCGATAATAATAATAGTATTAAGGATAAAGGCAAGAGGAATAGGGATAATAATAATAGTAACGAGAATAATAATAACAGTTATAGCGATAATAATAATAGTATTAAGGATAATAATAACAGTTATAGCGATAATAATAATAGTAATAACAATAATAATAACAGTTATAGCGATAATAATAATAGTATTAAGGATAATAATAATAGTAATAAGGATAATAATAATAGTAATAAGGATAATAATAATAGTAATAAGAATAATAACAACAGTTATTACCGATAATACTAATAGTTATAAGGATAAAGACAAGAGTAATACGGATAGCAACAATAGAATAAACATAATAATAACAGTTATAGCGATAATAATAATAGTATTAAGGATAATAATAACAGTTATAGCGATAATAATAATAGTTATAAGGAGAGAGACAAGAGGAATAGGGATAATAATAATAGTAACAAGAATAATAATAACAGTTATAGCGATAATAATAATAGTATTAAGGATAATAATAACAGTTATAGCGATAATAATAATAGTTATAAGGATAAAGGCAAGAGTAATACGGATAGTAACAATAGAATAAGCATAATAATAACAGTTATAGCGATAATAATAATAGTAATAACAATAATAATAACAGTTATAGCGATAATAATAATAGTAATAAGAATAATAATAACAGCTACAGCGATAATAATAATAGTATTAAGGATAATAATAACAGTTATAGCGATAATAATAATAGTTATAAGGATAAAGGGAAGAGTAATACGGATAGTAACAATAGAATAAGCATAATAATAGCAGTTATAGCGATAATAATAATAGTAATAACAAGAATAATAACAGTTATAGCGATAATAATAATAGTAATAAGGATTAATAATAATAGTTATATGGATAAAGACAAGAGTAATACGGATAGCAACAATAGTAATAAGAATAATAATAACTGTTATAGCGATAATAATAATAGTAACAAGAATAATAATAACAGTTATAGCGATAATAATAATAATAATAAGGATAATAATAATACTTATAAGGAGAAAGACAAGAGGAATAGGGATAATAATAATAGTAACAAGAATAATAGTAACAGTTATAGCGATAATAATAATAATAAGAAGGATAATAATAATAGTTATAAGGAGAAAGACAAGAGTAATAGAGATAGTAACAATAGAATAAGCATAATAATAACAGTTATAGCGATAATAATAGTAGTAATAAGGATAATAATAACAGTTGTAGCGATAATAATAATAATAATAAGGATAATAATAATAGTTATAAGGATAAATACAAGAGGAATAGGGATAATAGTAATAGTAATAAGAATAATAATAACAGTTATAGCGATAATAATAATAGTTATAATGATAAAGGCAAGAGTAATACGGATAGTAACAATAGAATAAACATAATAATAAGAGTTATAGCGATAATAATAATAGTATTAAGGATAATAATAATAGTTACAGCGATAATAATAATAGTATTAAGCATAATAATAACAGTTATAGCGATAATAATAATAATAATAAGGATAATTATAATAGTTATAAGGAGAAAGAAAAGAGGAATAGGGATAATAGTAATAGTAACAAGAATAATAAGAACAGTTATAGCGATAATAATAATAATAATAAGCATAATAATAATAGTTATAAGGAGAAAGACAAGAGGAATACGGATAATAGTAATAGTAATAAGAATATTAATAACAGTTATAGCGATAATAATAATAGTATTGAGGATAATAATAATAGTAATAAGGATAATAATAATAGTTATAAGGAGAAAGACAAGAGGAATAGGGATAATAATAATAGTAACAAGAATAATAATAACAGTTATAGCGTTAATAATAATAGTACTAAGGATAAAGGCAAGAGTAATACGGACAGTAATAATAGTAACAAGAATAATAATAACAGTTATAGGGAAAATAATAATAGTATTAAGCATAATAATAACAGTTATTAGCGATAATAATAATAGTTATAAGGATAAAGACAAGAGTAATACGGATAGTAACAATAGAATAAGAATAATAGTAACAGTTATAGCGATAATAATAATAGTAATAACAATAATAGTAACAGTTATAGCTATAATAATAATAGTAATAAGGATTAATAATAATAGTTATATGGATAAAGACAAGAGTAATACGGATAGTAACAATAGTAATAAGAATAATAATAACAGTTATACTGATAATAATAATAGTATTAAGGATAATAATAACAGTTATAGCGATAATAATAATAGTTATAAGGGGAAAGACAAGAGGAATAGGGATAATAATAATAGTAACAAGAATAATAACAACAGTTATAGCGATAATAATAATAGTAT
>CAMAOC010000479.1:0-34794 GCA_945859555.1 Megachile ligniseca
TTACTCTTGTCTTTATCATTAATACTATTATTATTATCCCTATAACTGTTATTATTATTCTTATTACTATTACTATTATCCGTATTCCTCTTGTCTTTATCCTTATAACTATTATTATTATCCTTATTATTATTATTATTATTATTATCGCTATAACTTCTATTATTATCCTTATTACTATTATTATTTCCGCTATAACTGTTATTATTATCCTTAATACTATTATTATTATCGCTATAACTGTTATTATTATTCTTGTTACTATTATTACTGTCCGTATTACTCTTGCCATTATCCTTAATACTATTATTATTATCGCTATTACTGTTATTATTATTCTTGTTACTATTATTATTATCCCTATTGCTCTTGGCTTTCTCCTTATAACTATTATTATTATCCTTCTTATTATTATTATTATTATCGCTATACTGTTGTTATTATTCTTGTTACTATTATTATTATCCCTATTCCTCTTGTCTTCCTCCTTATAACAATTATTATTATCGCTATAACTGTTATTATTATTCTTGTTACTATTATTATTATCGCTATAACTGTTACTATTATTGTTATTACTATTATTATTATCGCTATAACTGTTATTATTATCCTTATTCTATTGTTACTATCCGTATTACTCTTGTCTTTCTCCTTATAACTATTATTATTATCCTTATTATTATTATTATTATCGCTATAACTGTTATTATTATTCTTATTACTATTGTTATTATCCATATTACACTTGTTTTTATCCATATAACTATTATTATTAATCCTTATTACTGTTATTATTATCGCTATAACTGTTATTATTATTGTTATTACTATTATTATTATCGCTATAACTGCTATTATTATGGTTATTCTATTGTTACTATCCTTATTACTCCTGTCTTTATCCTTATAACTATTATTATTATCCTTACTACTGTTATTATTATCGCTATAACTGTTATTATTATCCTTAATACTATTATTATTATCGCTATCACTGTTATTATTATCCTCAATACTATTATTATTATCGCTATAACTGTTATTATTATTCTTGTTACTATTATTACTGTCCGTATTACTCTTGCCTCTATCCTTAATACTATTATTATTATCGCTATAGCTGTTATTATTATTCTTGTTACTATTATTATTATCCCTATTCCTCTTGTCTTTCCCCTTATAACTATTATTATTATCGCTATAACTGTTATTATTATCCTTAATACTATTATTATCATCGCTATAACTGTTATTATTATCCTTAATACTATTATTATTATCGCTATAACTGTTATTATTATTCTTGTTACTATTATTATTATCCCTATTCCTCTTGTCTTTCCCCTTATAACTATTATTATTATCGCTATAACTGTTATTATTATCCTTAATACTATTATTATTATCGCTATAACTGTTATTATTATCCTTAATACTATTATTATTATCGCTATAACTGTTATTATTATTCTTGTTACTATTATTGTTATTCCTATTCCTCTTGTCTTTCTCCTTATAACTATTAATATTATCCTTATTATTATTATTATTATCGCTATAACTGTTACTATTATACTTGTTACTATTATTATTATCCCTAATCCTCTTGTCTTTCTCCTTATAACTATTATTATTATCCTTATTATTATTATTATTATCGCTATAACTGTTATTATTATTCTCGTTACTATTATTATTATCGCTATAACTGTTATTATTATTCTTATTACTGTTGTTACTATCCATATTACTCTTGTCTTTATCCATATAACTATTATTATTTATCCTTATTACTGTTATTATTATCGCTATAACTGTTATTATTATTGTTATTACTATTATTATTATCGCTATAACTGTTATTATTATCCTTTATACTATTATTATTATCGCTAATAACTGCTATTATTATTCTTATTACTATTATTATTATCCTTATTACTATTATTATTATCCTTAATACTATTATTATTATCGCTATAACTGCTATTATTATTCTAATTGGAGGAGCCGGCTGCGGCCAAGATATTGGATTGTGGCCATTTGAGGGTCGGGATGGTGATATGCCGACCCAGAAAGAGGACGGTAGCCGTGCGCTGCTTCAGGTGCCTGGGGTACGAGCACCTGGCGCGCGGATGCAAGGCTCCCGATCGACAGAATAACTGCTACCGGTGCGGCGAGAAGGGCCATGTAGCCAACGGCTGTCAGAAGCCGCCGAGGTGTGTGGTGTGTGCCGACCATGGTCTCAAGGGCGCAGACCTAGAGCACGTGTTAGGGTCCGGCGCCTGTAAGGCGTACCGCGACGCCTTAGCCAACGCTAAGCAGCGCAATGGCTAAGGTGTTTCAGGCCAACTTGAACCGCAGCCGAGTCGCGGACGCCCTTCTCGAGCAGATGCGGCGAGAGCAGGAGATAGATATTCTCCTGCTTAGTGAACCGTATCGGGCTCGGGAAGGACCAACGTGGTTCGCCGACACGTTGGGTACCGCTGCGATCTGGATCCCGGATCCGTCCAAATTCCGGGTCCAGTCGCACGGTGCAGGTGCCGGACATGTCTGGGTAAGGGGAGAGGGTGTGACGCTGGTGAGCGTCTACCTCTCCCCTAACGATCGCATCGCGGAGTTTCGCGAGAAGGTTGAGGCCCTCGAAGACACCATCCAAGCCATTGGGGGCGGATGTGTGATCGGAGGGGACTTCAACGCGAAGGCGGTCGAGTGGGGAATGCCCAGACCGGACACCAGGGGACGGCACGTCGTCGAGTTGGCGGCGCGCCAGAACCTGGTGATCCTTAACCGAGGGTCGTCCACGACCTTCCGGAGGTTTGGTTATCAGGAGACCATCGTGGATATCACGATGGCTTCTGAGGATGTCGCGCCCCGTGTCGATGACTGGAGAGTCATCGAGGACTACACGGGGAGTGACCACCAGTACGTGGCTTTCCGGATAGCCGGGAAACAACGGAGGAGCGTCGTTCCACCCCCTGTTCAAGGGTGGAACATTAAGACGCTCCAGAAGGAGAAGTTCGGAGAGGCTCTCCAAGTTGCGCTGCAGTCCATCCCGCAGCCCAACGGAGAGCCATTATCCCGGCTATCGTTAGAGCTGCTCGTCGACGCAACTATGCACGCCATACACACGGCGTGCGAAGCGTCAATGAGCCGTGGAAAGCCACGCAGTGCCAGACGGCCTGCCTACTGGTGGACGAGCGACATCGCCGACCTCCGGAAGGACTGCCATCGTCTGCGGCGAACAGCCCAGCGCGCCAGGCGCACTGGCGAAGGCGAGGCCCTGTGGGACTCGTACAGGGCCAAGCGCCGCGAATTGCGCCACGCGATTCGCGTTAGTCAACGGCGTTGCTGGGAGGACCTCCGGGAGGAGGCCAACCGTGACCTGTGGGGCCTAGGGTACCGAATTGTGCGTCGCAAGATCGGTGCCCAAAACGGCCCCGCGGTGTTACCCGCAGACGAGGCATCGGCGATCGTGGACGCCCTTTTTCCGGACCACCCGGCAAGGGCGCGACGGTCAGCGGGACTGCAGGTGGAGAAGTTCCCCCCCTTCACCATACAGGAGATGCAGAATGCAGCTCGGACCTTCCGCAATAGGAAGGCCCCGGGCCCAGACGGCATCCCAGCAGAGGTCGTGAAGCTGGCTGTTCAGCTTCACCCAGGACCTCTGCTGGACTTGTTCAATGCATGTCTGGGTTCCGGCCTCTGGCCGACCCGATGGAAAGTGCAGCGCCTTGCGCTCATTTCTAAAGGTAAGGAGCAGCTTACCGGTCCATCAGCATACAGACCTATTTGTATGCTGGACGTGGCCGGAAAGCTGCTCGAGAAGATGATTAGGTCCCGCCTCCTGGACGCTTTCCGGGAGGCGGGCGATCTATCGGGCCGGCAGTTTGGCTTTCGTCGCGGAAGGTCCACCGTCGACGCCCTACGGGTGATCCTGGACGCCGCCGAAAAGGCGGAGACCGGGAACCGACACAGTTGGCATGTTGTCCTCGTAGCCACGCTGGACGTCAGGAACGCCTTTAACTCGGTGAGTTGGCTAGGGATACTCGCGGCTCTGGAGAACACTTTCCAGGTGCCGGACTATCTCCTCCGCATGATGGAGGATTACCTCTCCGACCGTGTCCTTGTTTACGACACGGTCGAGGGGCGGCGGAGGAGAAAAGTCTCCGCAGGAGTGGCACAGGGGTCTATTCTAGGACCAGACCTCTGGAATGCGTTCTACGACGCCATCCTACGGATTGAGTTCCCCAGCGAGGCGTTCCTGGTGGGCTACGCGGATGACATTGCGGTAGTAATTATCGCACGCGACACGGAGCGCGCACAGTTTGGCCTGAATCAGGTCATGAGGCGAGTGGAGAGATGGATGGGCGACGCGGGTCTTCGACTAGCAACCGAGAAGACCGAGCTCGTCGTCCTGTCAAGGCGGAGGATCCCCACCGAGATACCATTCAAGGTGGGGATCCATACCATCTTAGCCAAGGCCGCCGTGAAGTACCTGGGGGTCCTCCTTGATTCCAAGAGGACCTTCTGGGCACATATACGGCAGGCGGCTGACAGGGCGGCGGCAACCGCGTCGTCCTTAGCCCGCCTCATGGCAAACATTGGAGGCCCAAAGCCGGCGAAGCGGAAGCTCCTGATGTCCACCGTCGAGTCCATACTTTTGTACGGCTCGGAGATTTGGGCAGGAGCTCTCCGCTTCGAGAAGTACCGCCGCAGACTCGCGGCGGTTCAGAGAAGATGCGCACTCCGGGTAGCCTGTTCTTACAGGACTGTCGCGGAGCCAGCTGTGTTGGTGATAGCCGGTATGGTCCCCATAGACCTGCTCGCTCACGAGCGCCAGCAGGTCTATGAGGCCAAAAGGAATGGCCAGCAGAAGGCCGAGGCGAAGAGGGTGGCTCGTGAAGCCACTCTGCATCGCTGGCAGCAACGTTGGAGAGACGAGAAACGGGGGCGTTGGACAGCTAGGCTCATTCCATGCCTAGCCCCTTGGGTCTCCAGAAAGCACGGCGAGGTGGGTTATTACCTTACCCAGTTCCTTAGTGGGCACGGATACTTCCGTGCCTACCTTTTTAGGATGGGTAAGGCCGAGTCGCCGATGTGTGGTTACGGCTGCCAGAGTGCAGAGGATAGTGCTGAGCACACCCTCTTCGCCTGCCGCCGATGGACGACGGAGCGGGACGCCCTCCAACAGGAGATTGGCCCCATCACCCCAGACATTATCGTGTGGGTGATGCTGCAAAGTTTGCAACACTGGAGCGCCGTCGCCACTTATGTACGGCGGTTGCTCCAGC
Organism: Megachile ligniseca; assembly: GCA_945859555.1. NCBI lineage: Eukaryota > Metazoa > Arthropoda > Insecta > Hymenoptera > Megachilidae > Megachile > Megachile ligniseca. Next base: position 5,298 of record CAMAOC010000479.1, read on the forward strand.
ACAAGAAGACGGAGGAGAGCCGGTGGAATCCCCTAACTCCAGTGTAGAGGATTCCATCGGCAAGTTAAATAAGCTCCTAACGGGCCACCTTTTGTTGTGAGGGCATCTCACCTGAGACGTGCGAAATCGCACAACCGGTGACTCCCCCCCTGAAGTAATGTGAAAAAAACGGTGCCGGGGGGGGACCAAAGTCACAGCGAGGGTTAGGGGTTTTAGCCGGTAAAAATCCGGCATACCCTGGGGCACGTGGCCTAGCCCCGGGGATCTTTAGAAGATTTCCCCTGTTTCCCTTCCTAAAAACAAAAAAAAAAAAAAAAAAAAAATTATTATTCTAATTACTATTACTATTATCCGTGTTCCTCTTGTCTTTATCCTTATAACTATTATTATTATCCTTATTATTATTATTATTATTATCGCTATAACTATTATTATTATCCTTACTACTGTTATTATTATCGCTATAACTGTTATTATTATCCTTAATACTATTATTATTATCGCTATCACTGTTATTATTATCCTTAATACTATTATTATTATCGCTATAACTGTTATTATTATCCTTAATACTATTATTATTATCGCTATAACTGTTATTATTATTCTTGTTACTATTATTATTATCCCTACTCCTCTTGTCTTTCCCCTTATAACTATTATTATTATCGCTATAACTGTTATTATTATCCTTAATACTATTATTATTATCGCTATAACTGTTATTATTATCCTTAATACTATTATTATTATCGCTATAACTGTTATTATTATTCTTGTTACTATTATTATTATCCCTATTCCTCTTGTCTTTCTCCTTATAACTATTAATATTATCCTTATTATTATTATTATTATCGCTATAACTGTTATTATTATTCTTGCTACTATTATTATTATCCCTATTCCTCTTGTCTTTCTCCTTATAACTATTATTATTATCCTTATTATTATTATTATTATCGCTATAACTGTTATTATTATCCATATTCTATTGTTACTATCCGTATTACTCCTGTCTCTATCCTTATCACTATTATTATTATCGCTATAGCTGTTATTATTATTCTTGTTACTATTATTATTATCCCTATTCCTCTCGTCTTTCCCCTTGTAACTATTATTATTATCGCTATAACTGTTATTATTATCCTTATTCTATTGTTACTATCCGTATTACTCTTGTCTTTATCATTAATACTATTATTATTATCCCTATAACTGTTATTATTATTCTTATTACTATTACTATTATCCGTATTCCTCTTGTCTTTATCCTTATAACTATTATTATTATCCTTATTATTATTATTATTATTATTATCGCTATAACTTCTATTATTATCCTTATTACTATTATTATTTCCGCTATAACTGTTATTATTATCCTTAATACTATTATTATTATCGCTATAACTGTTATTATTATTCTTGTTACTATTATTACTGTCCGTATTACTCTTGCCATTATCCTTAATACTATTATTATTATCGCTATAACTGTTATTATTATCCTTAATACTATTATTATTATCGCTATAAACTGTTATTATTATTCTTGTTACTATTATTATTATCCCTATTCCTCTTGTCTTTCTCCTTATAACTATTAATATTATCCTTATTATTATTATTATTATCGCTATAACTGTTATTATTATTCTTGCTACTATTATTATTATCCCTATTCCTCTTGTCTTTCTCCCTTATAACTATTATTATTATCCTTATTATTATTATTATTATCGCTATAACTGTTATTATTATCCTTATTCTATTGTTACTATCCGTATTACTCCTGTCTCTATCCTTATCACTATTATTATTATCGCTATAGCTGTTATTATTATTCTTGTTACTATTATTATTATCCCTATTCGTCTCGTCTTTCCCCTTGTAACTATTATTATTATCGCTATAACTGTTATTATTATCCTTAATACTATTATTATTATCGCTATAACTGTTATTATTATTCTTGTTACTATTATTATTATCCCTATTCCTCTTGTCTTTCTCCTTATAACTATTAATATTATCCTTATTATTATTATTATTATCGCTATAACTGTTACTATTATACTTGTTACTATTATTATTATCCCTATTCCTCTTGTCCTTCTCCTTATAACTATTATTATTATCCTTATTATTATTATTATTATCGAAATTACTGTTATTATTATTCTCGTTACTATTATTATTATCGCTATAACTGTTATTATTATTCTTATTACTATTGTTACTATCCATATTACTCTTGTCTTTATCCATATAACTATTATTATTTATCCTTATTACTGTTATTATTATCGCTATAACTGTTATTATTATTGTTATTACTATTATTATTATCGCTATAACTGTTATTATTATCCTTTATACTATTATTATTATCTCTAATAACTGCTATTATTATTCTTATTACTATTATTATTATCCTTATTACTATTATTATTATCCTTAATACTATTATTATTATCGCTATAACTGCTATTATTATTCTAATTACTATTACTATTATCCGTATTCCTCTTGTCTTTATCCTTATAACTATTATTATTATCCTTATTATTATTATTATTATTATCGCTATAACTATTATTATTATCCATATTACTATTATTATTATCGCTATAACTGTAACTATTATCCTTAATACTATTATTATTATCGCTATCACTGTTATTATTATCCTTAATACTATTATTATTATCGCTATCACTGTTATTATTATCCTTAATAATATTATTATTAGCGCTATAACTGTTATTATTATTCTTGTTACTATTATTATTATCCCTATTCCTCTTGTCTTTCTCCTTATAACTATTATTATTATCCTTATTATTATTATTATTATCGCTATAACTGTTATTATTATTCTTATTACTATTATTATTATCGCTATAACTGTTATTATTATTCTTGTTACTATTATTATTATCCCTATTCCTCTTGTCTTTCTCCTTATAACTATTAATAGTATCCTTATTATTAATATTATTATCGCTATAACTGTTACTAATATACTTGTTACTATTATTATTATCCCTATTCCTCTTGTCTTTCTCCTTATAACTATTATTATTATCCTTATTATTATTATTATTATCGCTATAACTGTTATTATTATTCTCGTTACTATTATTATTATCCATATTACTCTTGTCTTTATCCATATAACTATTATTATTTATCCTTATTACTGTTATTATTATCGCTATAACTGTTATTATTATTGTTATTAGTATTATTATTATCGCTATAACTGTTATTATTATCCTTATTCTATTGTTACTATCCGCATTACTCTTGTCTTTATCCTTATAACTATTATTATTATCGCTAATAACTGTTATTATTATTCTTATTACTATTATTATTATCCCTATTGCCCTTGTCTTTATCCTTATAGCTATTATTATTATCCTTATTATTATTATTATTATCGCTATAACTGTTGTTATTATTCTTGTTACTATTATTATTATCCCTATTCCTCTTGTCTTTCTCCTTATAACTATTATTATTATCGCTATAACTGTTATTATTATCCTTAATACTATTATTATTATCGCTATAACTGTTATTATTATCCTTGTTACTATTATTATTATCCCTATTCCTCTTGTCTTTCTCCTTATAACTATTATTATTATCGTTATAACTATGATTATTATCCTTATTACTATTATTATTATCGCTATAACTGTTATTATTATCCTTAATACTATTATCATTATCGCTATAACTGTTGTTATTATTCTTGTTACTATTATTATTATCCCTATTCCTCTTGTCTTTCTCCTTATAACTATTATTATTATCCTTATTATTATTATTATTATCGCTATAACTGTTATTATTATTCTTATTACTATTATTATTATCGCTATAACTGTCATTATTATTCTTGTTACTATTATTATAATCCCTATTGCCCTTGTCTTTATCCTTATAACTATTATTATTATCCTTATTATTATTATTATTATCGCTATAACTGTTGTTATTATTCTTGTTACTATTATTATTATCCCTATTCCTCTTGTCTTTCTCCTTATAACTATTATTATTATCGCTATAACTGTTATTATTATCCTTAATACTATTATTATTATCGCTACAACTGTTATTATTATTCTTGTTACTATTATTACTGTCCGTATTACTCTTGCCTTTATCCTTAATACTATTATTATTATCGCCATAACTGTTATTATTATGCTTGTTACTATTATTATTATCCCTATTCCTCTTTTCTTTCTCCTTATAACTATTATTATTATCCTTATTATTATTATTATTATCGCTATAACTGTTATTATTATTCTTATTACGATTACCATTATCCCTATTCCTCTTGTCTTTCTCCTTATAACTATTATTATTATCCTTATTATTATTATTATTATCGCTATAACTGTTATTATTATCCTTATTCTATTGTTACTATCCGTATTACTCCTGTCTCTATCCTTATGACTATTATTATTATCGCTATAGCTGTTATTATTATTCTTGTTACTATTATTATTATCCCTATTCCTCTTGTCTTTCCCCTTATAACTATTATTATTATCGCTATAACTGTTATTATTATTCTTGTTACTATTATTGTTATCCCTATTGCCCTTGTCTTTATCCTTATAACTATTTTTATTATCCTTATTACTATTATTATTATCCTTATTATTATTATTATTATTATCGCTATAACTATTATTATTATCCATATTACTATTATTATTATCGCTATAACTGTAACTATTATCCTTAATACTATTATTATTATCGCTATCACTGTTATTATTATCCTTAATACTATTATTATTATCGCTATAACTGTTATTATTATTCTTGTTACTATTATTATTATCCCTATTCCTCTTGTCTTTCTCCTTATAACTATTAATATTATCCTTATTATTATTATTATTATCGCTATAACTGTTACTATTATACTTGTTACTATTATTATTATCCCTATTCCTCTTGTCCTTCTCCTTATAACTATTATTATTATCCTTATTATTATTATTATTATCGAAATTACTGTTATTATTATTCTCGTTACTATTATTATTATCGCTATAACTGTTATTATTATTCTTATTACTATTGTTACTATCCATATTACTCTTGTCTTTATCCATATAACTATTATTATTTATCCTTATTACTGTTATTATTATCGCTATAACTGTTATTATTATTGTTATTACTATTATTATTATCGCTATAACTGTTATTATTATCCTTTATACTATTATTATTATCTCTAATAACTGCTATTATTATTCTTATTACTATTATTATTATCCTTATTACTATTATTATTATCCTTAATACTATTATTATTATCGCTATAACTGCTATTATTATTCTAATTACTATTACTATTATCCGTATTCCTCTTGTCTTTATCCTTATAACTATTATTATTATCCTTATTATTATTATTATTATTATCGCTATAACTATTATTATTATCCATATTACTATTATTATTATCGCTATAACTGTAACTATTATCCTTAATACTATTATTATTATCGCTATCACTGTTATTATTATCCTTAATACTATTATTATTATCGCTATCACTGTTATTATTATCCTTAATAATATTATTATTAGCGCTATAACTGTTATTATTATTCTTGTTACTATTATTATTATCCCTATTCCTCTTGTCTTTCTCCTTATAACTATTATTATTATCCTTATTATTATTATTATTATCGCTATAACTGTTATTATTATTCTTATTACTATTATTATTATCGCTATAACTGTTATTATTATTCTTGTTACTATTATTATTATCCCTATTCCTCTTGTCTTTCTCCTTATAACTATTAATAGTATCCTTATTATTAATATTATTATCGCTATAACTGTTACTAATATACTTGTTACTATTATTATTATCCCTATTCCTCTTGTCTTTCTCCTTATAACTATTATTATTATCCTTATTATTATTATTATTATCGCTATAACTGTTATTATTATTCTCGTTACTATTATTATTATCCATATTACTCTTGTCTTTATCCATATAACTATTATTATTTATCCTTATTACTGTTATTATTATCGCTATAACTGTTATTATTATTGTTATTAGTATTATTATTATCGCTATAACTGTTATTATTATCCTTATTCTATTGTTACTATCCGCATTACTCTTGTCTTTATCCTTATAACTATTATTATTATCGCTAATAACTGTTATTATTATTCTTATTACTATTATTATTATCCCTATTGCCCTTGTCTTTATCCTTATAGCTATTATTATTATCCTTATTATTATTATTATTATCGCTATAACTGTTGTTATTATTCTTGTTACTATTATTATTATCCCTATTCCTCTTGTCTTTCTCCTTATAACTATTATTATTATCGCTATAACTGTTATTATTATCCTTAATACTATTATTATTATCGCTATAACTGTTATTATTATCCTTGTTACTATTATTATTATCCCTATTCCTCTTGTCTTTCTCCTTATAACTATTATTATTATCGTTATAACTATGATTATTATCCTTATTACTATTATTATTATCGCTATAACTGTTATTATTATCCTTAATACTATTATCATTATCGCTATAACTGTTGTTATTATTCTTGTTACTATTATTATTATCCCTATTCCTCTTGTCTTTCTCCTTATAACTATTATTATTATCCTTATTATTATTATTATTATCGCTATAACTGTTATTATTATTCTTATTACTATTATTATTATCGCTATAACTGTCATTATTATTCTTGTTACTATTATTATAATCCCTATTGCCCTTGTCTTTATCCTTATAACTATTATTATTATCCTTATTATTATTATTATTATCGCTATAACTGTTGTTATTATTCTTGTTACTATTATTATTATCCCTATTCCTCTTGTCTTTCTCCTTATAACTATTATTATTATCGCTATAACTGTTATTATTATCCTTAATACTATTATTATTATCGCTACAACTGTTATTATTATTCTTGTTACTATTATTACTGTCCGTATTACTCTTGCCTTTATCCTTAATACTATTATTATTATCGCCATAACTGTTATTATTATGCTTGTTACTATTATTATTATCCCTATTCCTCTTTTCTTTCTCCTTATAACTATTATTATTATCCTTATTATTATTATTATTATCGCTATAACTGTTATTATTATTCTTATTACGATTACCATTATCCCTATTCCTCTTGTCTTTCTCCTTATAACTATTATTATTATCCTTATTATTATTATTATTATCGCTATAACTGTTATTATTATCCTTATTCTATTGTTACTATCCGTATTACTCCTGTCTCTATCCTTATGACTATTATTATTATCGCTATAGCTGTTATTATTATTCTTGTTACTATTATTATTATCCCTATTCCTCTTGTCTTTCCCCTTATAACTATTATTATTATCGCTATAACTGTTATTATTATTCTTGTTACTATTATTGTTATCCCTATTGCCCTTGTCTTTATCCTTATAACTATTTTTATTATCCTTATTACTATTATTATTATCCTTATTATTATTATTATTATTATCGCTATAACTATTATTATTATCCATATTACTATTATTATTATCGCTATAACTGTAACTATTATCCTTAATACTATTATTATTATCGCTATCACTGTTATTATTATCCTTAATACTATTATTATTATCGCTATAACTGTTATTATTATTCTTGTTACTATTATTACTATCCGTATTACTCTTGCCTCTATCCTTAATACTATTATTATTAGCGCTATAACTGTTATTATTATTCTTGTTACTATTATTATTATCCCTATTCCTCTTGTCTTTCTCCTTATAACTATTATTATTATCCTTATTATTATTATTATTATCGCTATAACTGTTATTATTATTCTTATTACTATTATTATTATCGCTATAACTGTTATTATTATGCTTGTTACTATTATTATTATCCCTATTCCTCTTTTCTTTCTCCTTATAACTATTATTATTATCCTTATTATTATTATTATTATCGCTATAACTGTTATTATTATTCTTATTACGATTACCATTATCCCTATTCCTCTTGTCTTTATCCTTATAACTATTATTATTATCCGTATTATTATTATTATTATCGCTATAACTGTTATTATTATCCTTATTCTATTGTTACTATCCCTATTACCCTTGTCTTTATCCTTATAACTATTATTATTATCGCTATAACTGTTATTGTTATTCTTGTTACTATTATAATATAGCTATTCCTCTTGTCTTTCTCCTTATAACTATTATTATTATCCTTATTATTATTATTATTATCGCTATAACTGTTATTATTATCCTTATTCTATTGTTACTATCCGTATTACTCTTGTCTTTATCCTTATAACTATTATTATTATCCTTATTACTATTATTATTATCCTTAATACTATTATTATTATCGCTATAACTGTTATTATTATTCTTATTACTATTGTTACTGTCTGTACTACTCTTGTCTTTATCCATATAACTATTATTATTAATCCTTATTACTATTATTATTATCGCTATAACTGTTATTATTATCCTTATTCTATTGTTACTATCCGTATTACTCTTGTCTTTATCCTTATAACTATTATTATTATCGCTAATAACTGTTATTATTATTCTTATTACTATTATTATTATCCATATTGCCCTTGTCTTTATCCTTATAACTATTATTATTATCCTTATTGCTATTATTATTATCGCTATAACTGTTCTTATTATCCTTAATACTATTATTATTATCGCTATAACTATTATTATTATCCTTATTACTATTATTACTGTCCGTATTACTCTTGCCTTTATCCTTAGTACTATTATTATTATCGCTATAACTGTTATTATTATTCTTGTTACTATTATTATTATCCCTATTCCTCTTTTCTTTCTCCTTACGACTATTATTATTATCCTTATTATTATTATTATTATCGCTATAACTGTTACTATTCTTCTTATTACTATTACTATTATCCCTATTCCTCTTGTCTTTATCCTTATAACTATTATTATTATCCTTATTATTATTATTATTATTATTATCGCTATAACTGTTATTATTATCCTTATAACTATTATTATTATCGCTATAACTGTTATTATTATCCTTATTCTATTGTTACTATCCGTATTACTCTTGTCTTTATCCTTATAACTATTATTATTATCGCTAATAACTGTTATTATTATTCTTATTACTATTATTATTATCCATATTGCCCTTGTCTTTATCCTTATAACTATTATTATTATCCTTATTGCTATTATTATTATCGCTATAACTGTTATTATTATCCTTAATACTATTATTATTATCGCTATAACTATTATTATTATCCTTATTACTATTATTACTGTCCGTATTACTCTTGCCTTTATCCTTAGTACTATTATTATTATCGCTATAACTGTTATTATTATTCTTGTTACTATTATTATTATCCCTATTCCTCTTTTCTTTCTCCTTACGACTATTATTATTATCCTTATTATTATTATTATTATCGCTATAACTGTTACTATTCTTCTTATTACTATTACTATTATCCCTATTCCTCTTGTCTTTATCCTTATAACTATTATTATTATCCTTATTATTATTATTATTATTATTATCGCTATAACTGTTATTATTATCCTTATAACTATTATTATTATCGCTATAACTGTTATTATTATGCTTATTCTATTGTTACTATCTCTATTTCTCTTGTCTTTATCCTTATAACTATTATCATTATCCTTATGACTATTATTATTATCGCTATAACTGTTATTATTATGCTTATTCTATTGTTACTATCTCTATTACTCTTGTCTTTATACGTATAACTATTATCATTATCCTTATGACTATTATTATTATCGCTATAACTGTTATTATTATTCTTGTTACTATTATTACTGTAAGTATTACTCTTGCCTTTATCCTTAGTACTATTATTATTATCGCTATAACTGTTATTATTATTCTTGTTACTATTATTATTATCCCTATTCCTCTTGTCTTTCTCCTTATAACTATTAATATTATCCTTATTATTATTATTATTATCGCTATAACTGTTACTATTATTCTTGTTACTATTATTATTATCCCTATTCCTCCTGTCTTTCTCCTTATAACTATTATTATTATCCTTATTATTATTCTTATTATCGCTATAACTGTTATTATTATTCTTGTTACTATTATTATTATCGCTATTCCTCTTGTCTTTCCCCCTATAACTATTATTATTATCGCTATAACTGTTATTATTATCCTTAATACTATTATTATTATCGCTATAACTGTTATTATTATTCTTGTTACTATTATAATATAGCTATTCCTCTTGTCTTTCTCCTTATAACTATTATTATTATCCTTATTATTATTATTATTATCGCTATAACTGTTATTATTATTCTCGTTACTATTATTATTATCGCTATAACTGTTATTATTATTCTTATTACTATTGTTACTATCCATATTACTCTTGTCTTTATCCATATAACTATTATTATTTATCCTTATTACTGTTATTATTATCGCTATAACTGTTATTATTATTGTTATTACTATTATTATTATCGCTATAACTGTTATTATTATCCTTATTCTATTGTTACTATCCGCATTACTCTTGTCTTTATCCTTATAACTATTATTATTATCGCTAATAACTGTTATTATTATTCTTATTACTATTATTATTATCCCTATTGCAATTGTCTTTATCCTTATAACTATTATTATTATCCTTATTACTATTATTATTATCGCTATAACTGTTATTATTATCCTTAATACTATTATTATTATCGCTATAACTGTTATTATTATTCTTGTTACTATTATTATTATCCCTATTCCTCTTGTCTTTCTCCTTATAACTATTATTATTATCCTTATTATTATTATTATTATCGCTATAACTGTTATTATTATCCTTATTCTATTGTTACTATCCGTATTACTCTTGTCTTTATCCTTAATACTATTATTATTATCCCTATAACTGTTATTATTATTCTTATTACTATTACTATTATCCGTATTCCTCTTGTCTTTATCCTTATAACTATTATTATTATCCTTATTATTATTATTATTATTATTATCGCTATAACTATTATTATTATCCTTATTACTATTATTATTTCCGCTATAACTGTTATTATTATCCTTAATACTATTATTATTATCGCTATAACTGTTATTATTATTCTTGTTACTATTATTACTGTCCGTATTACTCTTGCCATTATCCTTAATACTATTATTATTATCGCTATTACTGTTATTATTATTCTTGTTACTATTATTATTATCCCTATTCCTCTTGTCTTTCTCCTTATAACTATTATTATTATCCTTATTATTATTATTATTATCGCTATAACAGTTGTTATTATTCTTGTTACTATTATTATTATCCATATTCCTCTTGTCTTCCTCCTTATAACTATTATTATTATCGCTATAACTGTTATTATTATCCTTATTCTATTGTTACTATACGCATTACTCTTGTCTTTATCCTTATAACTATTATTATTTTCGCTAATAACTGTTATTATTATTCTTATTACTATTATTATTATCCCTATTGCAATTGTCTTTATCCTTATAACTATTATTATTATCCTTATTACTATTATTATTATCGCTATAACTGTTATTATTATCCCTAATACTATTATTATTATCGCTATTACTGTTATTATTATTCTTGTTACTATTATTATTATCCCTATTCCTCTTGTCTTTCTCCTTATAACTATTATTATTATCCTTATTATTATTATTATTATCGCTATAACTGTTATTATTATCCTTATTAAATTGTTACTATCCGTATTACTCCTGTCTCTATCCTTATCACTATTATTATTATCGCTATAGCTGTTATTATTATTCTTGTTACTATTATTATTATCCCTATTCCTCTTGTCTTTCCCCTTATAACTATTATTATTATCGCTATAACTGTTATTATTATCCTTAATACTATTATTATTATCGCTATAACTGTTATTATTATTCTTGTTACTATTATATTATAGCTATTCCTCTGGTCTTTCTCCTTATAACTATTATCATTATCCTAATTATTATTATTATTATTATCGCTATAACTGTTACTATTATCCTTATTCTATTGTTACTATCCGTATTACTCTTGTCTTTATCCGTATAACTATTATTATTATGGCTATAACTGTTATTATTATTCTTGTTACTATTATTATTATCCCTATTGCCCTTGTCTTTATCCTTATAACTATTATTATTATCCTTATTACTATTATTATTATCCTTAATACTATTATTATTATCGCTATAACTGTTATTATTATTCTTATTACTATTACTATTATCCGTATTCCTCTTGTCTTTCTCCTTATGACTATTATTATTATCCTTATTATTATTATTATTATTATTATCGCTATAACTATGATTATTATCCTTATTACTATTATTATTATCGCTATAACTGTTATTATTATCCTTAATACTATTATCGTTATCGCTATAACTGTTATTATTATTCTTGTTACTATTATTATTATACCTATTCCTCTTGTCTTTCTCCTTATATCTATTATTATTATCCTTATTATTATTATTATTATCGCTATAACTGTTATTATTATCCTTATTCTATTGTTACTATCCGTATTACTCCTGTCTCTATCCTTATCACTATTATTATTATCGCTATAGCTGTTATTATTATTCTTGTTACTATTATTATTATCCCTATTCCTCTTGTCTTTCCCCTTATAACTATTATTATTATCGCTATAACTGTTATTATTATCCTTAATACTATTATTATTATCGCTATAACTGTTATTATTATTCTTGTTACTATTATATTATAGCTATTCCTCTTGTCTTTCTCCTTATAACTATAATATTATCCTTATTATTATTATTATTATTATCGCTATAACTATGATTATTATCCTTATTACTATTATTATTATCGCTATAACTGTTATTATTATCCTTAATACTATTATCGTTATCGCTATAACTGTTATTATTATTCTTGTTACTATTATTATTATACCTATTCCTCTTGTCTTTCTCCTTATATCTATTATTATTATCCTTATTATTATTATTATTATCGCTATAACTGTTATTATTATCCTTATTCTATTGTTACTATCCGTATTACTCCTGCCTCTATCCTTATCACTATTATTATTATCGCTATAGCTGTTATTATTATTCTTGTTACTATTATTACTGTCCGTATTACTCTTGCCTTTATCCTTAATACTATTATTATTATCGCTATGAATGTTATTATTATTCTTGTTACTATTATTATTATCCGTATTCCTCTTGTCTTTCTCCTTATAACTATTATTATTATCCTTATTATTATTATTATTATCGCTATAACTGTTGTTATTATTCTTGTTACTATTATTATTATCCATATTCCTCTTGTCTTCCTCCTTATAACTATTATTATTATCGCTATAACTGTTATTATTATCCTTATTCTATTGTTACTATCCGCATTACTCTTGTCTTTATCCTTATAACTATTATTATTATCGCTAATAACTGTTATTATTATTCTTATTACTATTATTATTATCCCTATTGCAATTGTCTTTATCCTTATAACTATTATTATTATCCTTATTACTATTATTATTATCGCTATAACTGTTATTATTATCCTTAATACTATTATTATTATCGCTATTACTGTTATTATTATTCTTGTTACTATTATTATTATCCCTATTCCTCTTGTCTTTCTCCTTATAACTATTATTATTATCCTTATTATTATTATTATTATCGCTATAACTGTTACTATTATACTTGTTACTATTATTATTATCCCTATTCCTCTTGTCTTTCTCCTTATAACTATTATTATTATCCTTATTATTATTATTATTATCGCTATAACTGTTATTATTATCCTTATTCTATTGTTACTATCCGTATTACTCCTGTCTCTATCCTTATCACTATTATTATTATCGCTATAGCTGTTATTATTATTCTTGTTACTATTATTATTATCCCTATTCCTCTTGTCTTTCCCCTTATAACTATTATTATTATCGCTATAACTGTTATTATTATCCTTAATACTATTATTATTATCGCTATAACTGTTATTATTATTCTTGTTACTATTATATTATAGCTATTCCTCTGGTCTTTCTCCTTATAACTATTATCATTATCCTCATTATTATTATTATTATTATCGCTATAACTGTTACTATTATCCTTATTCTATTGTTACTATCCGTATTACTCTTGTCTTTATCCGTATAACTATTATTATTATGGCTATAACTGTTATTATTATTCTTGTTACTATTATTATTATCCCTATTGCCCTTGTCTTTATCCTTATAACTATTATTATTATCCTTATTACTATTATTATTATCCTTAATACTATTATTATTATCGCTATAACTGTTATTATTATTCTTATTACTATTACTATTATCCGTATTCCTCTTGTCTTTCTCCTTATGACTATTATTATTATCCTTATTATTATTATTATTATTATTATCGCTATAACTATGATTATTATCCTTATTACTATTATTATTATCGCTATAACTGTTATTATTATCCTTAATACTATTATCGTTATCGCTATAACTGTTATTATTATTCTTGTTACTATTATTATTATACCTATTCCTCTTGTCTTTCTCCTTATATCTATTATTATTATCCTTATTATTATTATTATTATCGCTATAACTGTTATTATTATCCTTATTCTATTGTTACTATCCGTATTACTCCTGTCTCTATCCTTATCACTATTATTATTATCGCTATAGCTGTTATTATTATTCTTGTTACTATTATTATTATCCCTATTCCTCTTGTCTTTCCCCTTATAACTATTATTATTATCGCTATAACTGTTATTATTATCCTTAATACTATTATTATTATCGCTATAACTGTTATTATTATTCTTGTTACTATTATATTATAGCTATTCCTCTTGTCTTTCTCCTTATAACTATAATATTATCCTTATTATTATTATTATTATTATTATCGCTATAACTATGATTATTATCCTTATTACTATTATTATTATCGCTATAACTGTTATTATTATCCTTAATACTATTATCGTTATCGCTATAACTGTTATTATTATTCTTGTTACTATTATTATTATACCTATTCCTCTTGTCTTTCTCCTTATATCTATTATTATTATCCTTATTATTATTATTATTATCGCTATAACTGTTATTATTATCCTTATTCTATTGTTACTATCCGTATTACTCCTGTCTCTATCCTTATCACTATTATTATTATCGCTATAGCTGTTATTATTATTCTTGTTACTATTATTACTGTCCGTATTACTCTTGCCTTTATCCTTAATACTATTATTATTATCGCTATGAATGTTATTATTATTCTTGTTACTATTATTATTATCCCTATTCCCCTTGTCTTTATCCTTATAACTATTACTATTATCCTTATCATTGTTATTATTATTATCGCAATAACTATTATTATTATCCTTATTACTATTATTATTATCGCTATAACTGTTATTATTATCCTTAATACTATTATTATTATGGCTAATAACTGTTATTATTATTCTTATTACTATTATTATTATCCATATTGCCCTTGTCTTTATCCTTATAACTATTGTTATTATCCTTATTGCTATTATTATTATCGCTATAACTGTTATTATTATCCTTAATACTATTATTATTATCGCTATAACTATTATTATTATCCTTATTACTATTATTATTATCGCTATAACTGTTATTATTATCGATATAACTGTTATTATTATTCTTGTTACTATTATTACTGTCCGTATTACTCTTGCCTTTATCCTTAATACCATTATTATTCTCGCTATAACTGCTATTATTATCCTTAATACTATTATTATTATCGATATAACTGTTATTATTATTCTTGTTACTATTATTACTGTCCGTATTACTCTTGCCTTTATCCTTAATACTATTATTATTCTCGCTATAACTGTTATTATTATTCTTGTTACTATTATTATTAGCCCTATTCCTCTTTTCTTTCTCCTTACGACTATTATTACTATCCTTATTATTATTATTATTATCGCTATAACTGTTACTATTATTCTTATTACTATTACTATTATCCCTATTCCTCTTGTCTTTATCCTTATAACTATTATTATTATCCTTATTATTATTATTATTATCGCTATAACTGTTATTATTATCCTTATAACTATTATTATTATCGCTATAACTGTTATTATTATGCTTATTCTCTTGTTACTATCCCTATTACTCTTGTCTTTATCCTTATAACTATTATTATTATCCTTATTTCTATTATTATTATCGCTATAACTGTTATTATTATCCTTAATACTATTATTATTATCGCTATAACTGTTATTATTATCCTTATAACTATTATTATTATCGCTATAACTGTTATTATTATCGCTATAACTATTATTATTATTCTTATTACTATTATTATTATCCCTATGACCCTTGTCTTTATCCTTATTATTATTATTATTATCGCTATAACTGTTATTATTATCCTTATAACTATTATTATTATCGCTATAACTGCTTTATTATGCTTATTCTATTGTTACTATCCCTATTACTCTTGTATATATCCTTATAACTATTACTATTATCCTTATTATTGTTATTATTATCGCTATAACTGTTATTATTATTCGTATTACTATTACTATTATCCCTATTCCTCTTGTCTTTCTCCTTATAACTATTATTATTATCCTTATTTCTATTATTATTATCCTTAATACTATTATTATTATCACTATAACTGTTATTATTATCCTTATAACTATTATTATTATCGCTATAACTGTTATTATTATCGCTATAACTATTATTATTATTCTTATTACTATTATTATTATCCCTATGACCCTTGTCTTTATCCTTATTACTATTATTATTATCGCTATAACTGTCATTATTATCCCTATTACCCTTGTCTTTATCCTTATTACCATTATTATTATCGCTATGACTGTTATTATTATCCTTAATACTATTATTATTATCGCTATAACTGTTATTATTATTCTTATTACTATTGATACTATCCGTATTACTCTTGTCTTTATCCATATAACTATGATTATTAATCCTTATTACTATTATTATTATCGCTATAACTGTTATTATTATTGTTATTACTATTATTATTATCGCTATAACTGTTATTGTTATGCTTATTCTATTGTTACTATCCCTATTACTCTTATCTTTATCCTTATAACTATTATTATTATCCTTATTACTATTATTATTATCGGTATAACTGTTATTATTTTTTTTGTTACTATTATTACTGTCCGTATTACTCTTGCCTTTATCCTTAATACTATTATTATTATCGCTATGAATGTTATTATTATTCTTGTTACTATTATTATTATCCCTATTCCCCTTGTCTTTATCCTTATAACTATTACTATTATCCTTATTATTGTTATTATTATTATCGCAATAACTATTATTATTATCCTTATTACTATTATTATTATCGCTATAACTGTTATTATTATCCTTAATACTATTATTATTATCGCTATAACTGTTATTATTATTCTTGTTACTATTATTACTGTCCGTATTACTCTGGCCTTTATCCTTAATACTATTATTATTATCGCTATAACTGTTATTATTATTCTTGTTACTATTATTATTATCCCTATTCCTCTTTTCTTTCTCCTTATGACTATTATTATTATCCTTATTATTATTATTATTATCGCTATAACTGTTATTATTATTCTTATTACCATTACTATTATCCGTATTCCTCTTGTCTTTATCCTTATAACTATTATTATTGTCCTTATTATTATTATTATTATTATCGCTATAACTGTTATTATTATTCTTGTTACTATTATTATTATCGCTATAACTGTTATTATTATTCTTATTACTATTGTTACTGTCTGTATTACTCTTGTCTTTATCCATATAACTATTATTATTAATCCTTATTACTATTATTATTATCGCTATAACTGTTATTATTATCCTTATTCTATTGTTACTATCCGTATTACTCTTGTCTTTATCCTTATAACTATTATTATTATGGCTAATAACTGTTATTATTATTCTTATTACTATTATTATTATCCATATTGCCCTTGTCTTTATCCTTATAACTATTATTATTATCCTTATTGCTATTATTATTATCGCTATAACTGTTATTATTATCCTTAATACTATTATTATTATCGCTATAATTATTATTATTATCCTTATTACTATTATTATTATCGCTATAACTGTTATTATTATCGATATAACTGTTATTATTATTCTTGTTACTATTATTACTGTCCGTATTACTCTTGCCTTTATCCTTAATACCATTATTATTCTCGCTATAACTGTTATTATTATCCTTAATACTATTATTATTATCGATATAACTGTTATTATTATTCTTGTTACTATTATTACTGTCCGTATTACTCTTGCCTTTATCCTTAATACTATTATTATTCTCGCTATAACTGTTATTATTATTCTTGTTACTATTATTATTAGCCCTATTCCTCTTTTCTTTCTCCTTATGACTATTATTACTATCCTTATTATTATTATTATTATCGCTATAACTGTTACTATTATTCCTATTACTATTACTATTATCCCTATTCCTCTTGTCTTTATCCTTATAACTATTATTATTATCCTTATTATTATTATTATTATCGCTATAACTGTTATTATTATCCTTATAACTATTATTATTATCGCTATAACTGTTATTATTATGCTTATTCTCTTGTTACTATCCCTATTACTCTTGTCTTTATCCTTATAACTATTATTATTATCCTTATTTCTATTATTATTATCGCTATAACTGTTATTATTATCCTTCATACTATTATTATTATCGCTATAACTGTTATTATTATCCTTATAACTATTATTATTATCGCTATAACTGTTATTATTATCGCTATAACTATTATTATTATTCTTATTACTATTATTATTATCCCTATGACCCTTGTCTTTATCCTTATTATTTATATTATTATCGCTATAACTGTTATTATTATCCTTATAACTATTATTATTATCGCTATAACTGCTTTATTATGCTTATTCTATTGTTACTATCCCTATTACTCTTGTATATATCCTTATAACTATTACTATTATCCTTATTATTGTTATTATTATCGCTATAACTGTTATTATTATTCGTATTACTATTACTATTATCCCTATTCCTCTTGTCTTTCTCCTTATAACTATTATTATTATCCTTATTATTATTATTATTATCGCTATAACTGTTATTATTATCCATATTACTATTACTAGTATCGCTATAACTGTTATTATTATGCTTATTCTATTGTTACTATCCCTATTACTCTTGTCTTTATCCTTATAACTATTATTATTATCCTTATTTCTATTATTATTATCCTTAATACTATTATTATTATCACTATAACTGTTATTATTATCCTCATAACTATTATTATTATCGCTATAACTGTTATTATTATCGCTATAACTATTATTATTATTCTTATTACTATTATTATTATCCCTATGACCCTTGTCTTTATCCTTATTACTATTATTATTATCGCTATAACTGTCATTATTATCCCTATTACCCTTGTCTTTATCCTTATTACCATTATTATTATCGCTATGACTGTTATTATTTTCCTTAATACTATTATTATTATCGCTATAACTGTTATTATTATTCTTATTACTATTGTTACTATCCGTATTACTCTTGTCTTATCCATATAACTATGATTATTAATCCTTATTACTATTATTATTATCGCTATAACTGTTATATATTATTGTTATTACTATTATTATTATCGCTACAACTGTTATTATTATGCTTATTCTATTGTTACTATCCTATTACTCTTATCTTTATCCTTATAACTATTATTATTATCGCTATAACTGTTATTATTATTCTTATTACTATTATTATTATCCCTATTACCCTTGTCTTTATCCTTATTACAATTATTATTATCGCTATAAACTGTTATTATAATCCTTAATACTATTATTATTATCGCTATAACTGTTATTATTATTCTTGTTACTATTATTATTATCCGTATTACTCTTGTCTTTATCCATATAACGATGATTATTAATCCTTATTACTATTATTATTATCGCTATAACTGTTATTATTATTGTTAATTACTATTATTATTATCGCTATAACTGTTATTGTTATGCTTATTCTATTGTTACTATCCCTATTACTCTTGTCTTTATCCTTATAACTATTATTATTATCCTTATTTCTATTATTATTATCCTTAATACTATTATTATTATCACTATAACTGTTATTATTATCCTTATAACTATTATTATTATCGCTATAACTGTTATTATTATCGCTATAACTATTATTATTATTCTTATTACTATTATTATTATCCCTATGACCCTTGTCTTTATCCTTATTACTATTATTATTATCGCTATAACTGTCATTATTATCCCTATTACCCTTGTCTTTATCCTTTTTACCATTATTATTATCGCTATGACTGTTATTATTATCCTTAATACTATTATTATTATCGCTATAACTGTTATTATTATTCTTATTACTATTGATACTATCCGTATTACTCTTGTCTTTATCCATATAACTATGATTATTAATCTTATTACTATTGATACTATCCGTATTACTCTTGTCTTTATCCATATAACTATGATTATTAATCCTTATTACTATTATTATTATCGCTATAACTGTTATTAGTATTGTTATTACTATTATTATTATCGCTATAACTGTTATTATTATGCTTATTCTATTGTTACTATCCCTATTACTCTTATCTTTATCCTTATAACTATTATTATTATCCTTATTACTATTATTATTATCGCTATAACTGTTATTATTATTCTTGTTACTATTATTACTGTCCGTATTACTCTTGCCTTTATCCTTAATACTATTATTATTATCGCTATGAATGTTATTATTATTCTTGTTACTATTATTATTATCCCTATTCCCCTTGTCTTTATCCTTATAACTATTACTATTATCCTTATTATTGTTATTATTATTATCGCAATAACTATTATTATTATCCTTATTACTATTATTATTATCGCTATAACTGTTATTATTATCCTTAATACTATTATTATTATCGCTATAACTGTTATTATTATTCTTGTTACTATTATTACTGTCCGTATTACTCTGGCCTTTATCCTAATACTATTATTATTATCGCTATAACTGTTATTATTATTCTTGTTACTATTATTATTATCCCTATTCCTCTTTTCTTTCTCCTTATGACTATTATTATTATCCTATTATTATTATTATTATCGCTATAACTGTTATTATTATTCTTATTACCATTACTATTATCCGTATTCCTCTTGTCTTTATCCTTATAACTATTATTATTGTCCTTATATTATTATTATTATTATCGCTATAACTGTTATTATTATTCTTGTTACTATTATTATTATCGCTATAACTGTTATTATTATTCTTATTACTATTGTTACTGTCTGTATTACTCTTGTCTTTATCCATATAACTATTATTATTAATCCTTATTACTATTATTATTATCGCTATAACTGTTATTATTATCCTTATTCTATTGTTACTATCCGTATTACTCTTGTCTTTATCCTTATAACTATTATTATTATGGCTAATAACTGTTATTATTATTCTTATTACTATTATTATTATCCATATTGCCCTTGTCTTTATCCTTATAACTATTATTATTATCCTTATTGCTATTATTATTATCGCTATAACTGTTATTATTATCCTTAATACTATTATTATTATCGCTAAATTATTATTATTATCCTTATTACTATTATTATTATCGCTATAACTGTTATTATTATCGATATAACTGTTATTATTATTCTTGTTACTATTATTACTGTCCGTATTACTCTTGCCTTTATCCTTAATACCATTATTATTCTCGCTATAACTGTTATTATTATCCTTAATACTATTATTATTATCGATATAACTGTTATTATTATTCTTGTTACTATTATTACTGTCCGTATTACTCTTGCCTTTATCCTTAATACTATTATTATTCTCGCTATAACTGTTATTATTATTCTTGTTACTATTATTATTAGCCCTATTCCTCTTTTCTTTCTCCTTATGACTATTATTACTATCCTTATTATTATTATTATTATCGCTATAACTGTTACTATTATTCCTATTACTATTACTATTATCCCTATTCCTCTTGTCTTTATCCTTATAACTATTATTATTATCCTTATTATTATTATTATTATCGCTATAACTGTTATTATTATCCTTATAACTATTATTATTATCGCTATAACTGTTATTATTATGCTTATTCTCTTGTTACTATCCCTATTACTCTTGTCTTTATCCTTATAACTATTATTATTATCCTTATTTCTATTATTATTATCGCTATAACTGTTATTATTATCCTTAATACTATTATTATTATCGCTATAACTGTTATTATTATCCTTATAACTATTATTATTATCGCTATAACTGTTATTATTATCGCTATAACTATTATTATTATTCTTATTACTATTATTATTATCCCTATGACCCTTGTCTTTATCCTTATTATTATTATTATTATCGCTATAACTGTTATTATTATCCTTATAACTATTATTATTATCGCTATAACTGCTTTATTATGCTTATTCTATTGTTACTATCCCTATTACTCTTGTATATATCCTTATAACTATTACTATTATCCTTATTATTGTTATTATTATCGCTATAACTGTTATTATTATTCGTATTACTATTACTATTATCCCTATTCCTCTTGTCTTTCTCCTTATAACTATTATTATTATCCTTATTATTATTATTATTATCGCTATTACTGTTATTATTATCCATATTACTATTACTAGTATCGCTATAACTGTTATTATTATGCTTATTCTATTGTTACTATCCCTATTACTCTTGTCTTTATCCTTATAACTATTATTATTATCCTTATTTCTATTATTATTATCCTTAATACTATTATTATTATCACTATAACTGTTATTATTATCCTTATAACTATTATTATTATCGCTATAACTGTTATTATTATCGCTATAACTATTATTATTATTCTTATTACTATTATTATTATCCCTATGACCCTTTTCTTTATCCTTATTACTATTATTATTATCGCTATAACTGTCATTATTATCCCTATTACCCTTGTCTTTATCCTTATTACCATTATTATTATCGCTATGACTGTTATTATTATCCTTAATACTATTATTATTATCGCTATAACTGTTATTATTATTCTTATTACTATTGTTACTATCCGTATTACTCTTGTCTTTATCCATATAACTATGATTATTAATCCTTATTACTATTATTATTATCGCTATAACTGTTATTATTATTGTTATTACTATTATTATTATCGCTACAACTGTTATTATTATGCTTATTCTATTGTTACTATCCCTATTACTCTTATCTTTATCCTTATAACTATTATTATTATCGCTATAACTGTTATTGTTATTCTTATTACTATTATTATTATCCCTATTACCCTTGTCTTTATCCTTATTACAATTATTATTATCGCTATAACTGTTATTATTATCCTTAATACTATTATTATTATCGCTATAACTGTTATTATTATTCTTGTTACTATTATTATTATCCGTATTACTCTTGTCTTTATCCATATAACGATGATTATTAATCCTTATTACTATTATTATTATCGCTATAACTGTTATTATTATTGTTATTACTATTATTATTATCGCTATAACTGTTATTGTTATGCTTATTCTATTGTTACTATCCCTATTACTCTTATCTTTATCCTTATAACTATTATTACTATCCTTATTACTATTATTATTATCGATATAACTGTTATTATTATTCTTGTTACTATTATTACTGTCCGTATTACTCTTGCCTTTATCCTTAATACCATTATTATTCTCGCTATAACTGTTATTATTATCCTTAATACTATTATTATTATCGATATAACTGTTATTATTATTCTTGTTACTATTATTACTGTCCGTATTACTCTTGCCTTTATCCTTAATACTATTATTATTCTCGCTATAACTGTTATTATTATTCTTGTTACTATTATTATTAGCCCTATTCCTCTTTTCTTTCTCCTTATGACTATTATTACTATCCTTATTATTATTATTATTATCGCTATAACTGTTACTATTATTCCTATTACTATTACTATTATCCCTATTCCTCTTGTCTTTATCCTTATAACTATTATTATTATCCTTATTATTATTATTATTATCGCTATAACTGTCATTATTATCCCTATTACCCTTGTCTTTATCGTTATTACCATTATTATTATCGCTATGACTGTTATTATTATCCTTAATACTATTATTATTATCGCTATAACTGTTATTATTATTCTTATTACTATTGATACTATCCGTATTACTCTTGTCTTTATCCATATAACTATGATTATTAATCCTTATTACTATTATTATTATCGCTATAACTGTTATTATTATTGTTATTACTATTATTATTATCGCTATAACTGTTATTATTATGCTTATTCTATTGTTACTATCCCTATTACTCTTATCTTTATCCTTATAACTATTATTATTATCCTTATTACTATTATTATTATCGCTATAACTGTTATTATTATTCTTGTTACTATTATTACTGTCCGTATTACTCTTGCCTTTATCCTTAATACTATTATTATTATCGCTATGAATGTTATTATTATTCTTGTTACTATTATTATTATCCCTATTCCCCTTGTCTTTATCCTTATAACTATTACTATTATCCTTATTATTGTTATTATTATTATCGCAATAACTATTATTATTATCCTTATTACTATTATTATTATCGCTATAACTGTTATTATTATCCTTAATACCATTATTATTATCGCTATAACTGTTATTATTATTCTTGTTACTATTATTACTGTCCGTATTACTCTGGCCTTTATCCTTAATACTATTATTATTATCGCTATAACTGTTATTATTATTCTTGTTACTATTATTATTATCCCTATTCCTCTTTTCTTTCTCCTTATGACTATTATTATTATCCTTATTATTATTATTATCGCTATAACTGTTATTATTATTCTTATTACCATTACTATTATCCGTATTCCTCTTGTCTTTATCCTTATAACTATTATTATTATCCTTATTATTATTATTATTATTATCGCTATAACTGTTATTATTATTCTTGTTACTATTATTACTGTCCGTATTACTCTTGCCTTTATCCTTAATACTATTATTATTCTCGCTATAACTGTTATTATTATTCTTGTTACTATTATTATTAGCCCTATTCCTCTTTTCTTTCTCCTTATGACTATTATTACTATCCTTATTATTATTATTATTATCGCTATAACTGTTACTATTATTCTTATTACTATTACTATTATCCCTATTCCTCTTGTCTTTATCCTTATAACTATTATTATTATCCTTATTATTATTATTATTATCGCTATAACTGTTATTATTATCCTTATAACTATTATTATTATCGCTATAACTGTTATTATTATGCTTATTCTATTGTTACTATCCGTATTACTCTTGCCTTTATCATTATAACTATTATTATTATCGCTATAACTGTTATTATTATCCTTATTACTATTATTATTATCGCTATAACTGTTATTATTATGCTTATTCTATTGTTACTATCCCTATTACTCTTGTCTATATCCTTATAACTATTATTATTATCCTTATTATTATTATTATTATCGCTATAACTGTTATTATTATCCTTAATACTATTATTATTATCGCTATAACTGTTATTATTAGCCTTATAACTATTATTATTATCGCTATAACTGTTATTATTATCGCTATAACTATTATTATTATTCTTATTACTATTATTATTATCCCTTTGACCCTTGTCTTTATCCTTATTACTATTATTATTATCGCTATAACTGTCATTATTATCCCTATTACCCTTGTCTTTATCCTTATTACCATTATTATTATCGCTATGACTGTTATTATTATCCTTAATACTATTATTATTATCGCTATAACTGTTATTATTATTGTTATTACTATTATTATTATCGCTATAACTGTTATTGTTATGCTTATTCTATTGTTACTATCCCTATTACTCTTATCTTTATCCTTATAACTATTATTATTATCCTTATTACTATTATTATTATCGGTATAACTGTTATTATTTTTTTTGTTACTATTATTACTGTCCGTATTACTCTTGCCTTTATCCTTAATACTATTATTATTATCGCTATGACTGTTATTATTATTCTTATTACTATTACCATTATCCCTATTCCTCTTGTCTTTATCCTTATAATTATTATTATTATCCTTATTATTATTATTATTATTATCGCTATACCTGTTATTATTATCCTTATTACTATTATTATTATCGCTATAACTGTTATTATTATGCTTATTCTATTGTTACTATCCGTATTACTCTTGCCTATATCATTATAACTATTATTATTATCGCTATAACTGTTATTATTATTCTTATTACTATTACTATTATCCCTATTCCTCTTGTCTTTATCCTTATAACTATTATTATTATCCTTATTATTATTATTATTATCGCTATAACTGTTATTATTATCCTTATTACTATTATTATTATCGCTATAACTGTTATTATTATGCTTATTCTATTGTTACTACCCCTATTACTCTTGTCTATATCCTTATAACTATTATTATTATCCTTATTATTATTATTATTATCGCTATAACTGTTATTATTATCCTTAATACTATTATTATTATCGTTATAACTGTTATTATTAGCCTTATAACTATTATTATTATCGCTATAACTATTATTATTATTCTTATTACTATTATTATTATCCCTATGACCCTTGTCTTTATCCTTATTACTATTATTATTATCGCTGTAACTGTCATTATTATCCCTATTACCCTTGTCTTTATCCTTATTACCATTATTATTATCGCTATGACTGTTATTATTATCCTTAATACTATTATTATTATCGCTATAACTGTTATTATTATTCTTGTTACTATTATTATTATCCCTATTCCTCTTGTCTTTCCCTTATAACTATTATTATTATCGCTATAACTATTATTATTATCCTTATTACTATTATTATTGTCGCTATGAATATTATTATTATTCTTGTTACTATTATTATTATCCCTATTCCCCTTGTCTTTATCCTTATAACTATTACTATTATCCTTATTATTGTTATTATTATTATCGCAATAACTATTATTATTATCCTTATTACTATTATTATTATCGCTATAACTGTTATTATTATCATTAATACTATTATTATTATCGCTATAACTGTTATTATTATTCTTGTTACTATTATTACTGTCCGTATTACTCTGGCCTTTATACTTAATACTATTATTATTATCGCTATAACTGTTATTATTATTCTTGTTACTATTATTATTATCCCTATTCCTCTTTTCTTTCTCCTTATGACTATTATTATTATCCTTATTATTATTATTATTATCGCTATAACTGTTATTACTATTCTTGTTACTATTACTATTATCCGTATTCCTCTTGTCTTTATCCTTACAACTATTATTATTATCCTTATTATTATTATTATTATTATCGCTATAACTGTTATTATTATTCTTATTACTATTATTATTATCGCTATAACTGTTATTATTATCCTTAATACTATTATTATTATCGATATAACTGTTATTATTATTCTTATTACTATTACTATTATCGCTATAACTGTTATTATTATTCTTATTACTATTACTATTATCCCTATTCCTCTTGTCTTTATCCTTATAACTATTATTATTATCCTTATTATTATTATTATTATCGCTATAACTGTTATTATTATCCTTATTACTATTATTATTATCGCTATAACTGTTATTATTATGCTTATTCTATTGTTACTATCCCTATTACTCTTGTCTATATCCTTATAACTATTATTATTATCCTTATTACTATTATTATTATCGGTATAACTGTTATTATTTTTTTTGTTACTATTATTACTGTCCGTATTACTCTTGCCTTTATCCTTAATACTATTATTATTATCGCTATGACTGTTATTATTATTCTTATTACTATTACCATTATCCCTATTCCTCTTGTCTTTATCCTTATAATTATTATTATTATCCTTATTATTATTATTATTATTATCGCTATACCTGTTATTATTATCCTTATTACTATTATTATTATCGCTATAGCTGTTATTATTATGCTTATTCTATTGTTACTATCCGTATTACTCTTGCCTTTATCATTATAACTATTATTATTATCGCTATAACTGTTATTATTATTCTTATTACTATTACTATTATCCCTATTCCTCTTGTCTTTATCCTTATAACTATTATTATTATCCTTATTATTATTATTATTATCGCTATAACTGTTATTATTATCCTTATTACTATTATTATTATCGCTATAACTGTTATTATTATGCTTATTCTATTGTTACTACCCCTATTACTCTTGTCTATATCCTTATAACTATTATTATTATCCTTATTATTATTATTATTATCGCTATAACTGTTATTATTATCCTTAATACTATTATTATTATCGTTATAACTGTTATTATTAGCCTTATAACTATTATTATTATCGCTATAACTATTATTATATTCTTATTACTATTTATTATTATCCCTATGACCCTTGTCTTTATCCTTATTACTATTATTATTATCGCTGTAACTGTCATTATTATCCCTATTACCCTTGTCTTTATCCTTATTACCATTATTATTATCGCTATGACTGTTATTATTATCCTTAATACTATTATTATTATCGCTATAACTGTTATTATTATTCTTGTTACTATTATTATTATCCCTATTCCTCTTGTCTTTCCCCTTATAACTGTTATTATTATCGCTATAACTATTATTATTATCCTTATTACTATTATTATTGTCGCTATGAATATTATTATTATTCTTGTTACTATTATTATTATCCCTATTCCCCTTGTCTTTATCCTTATAACTATTACTATTATCCTTATTATTGTTATTATTATTATCGCAATAACTATTATTATTATCCTTATTACTATTATTATTATCGCTATAACTGTTATTATTATCATTAATACTATTATTATTATCGCTATAACTGTTATTATTATTCTTGTTACTATTATTATT